>JAQZBX010027739.1:0-28177 GCA_029593785.1 Cabassous unicinctus | reverse complement strand
TTTTTTTATTTTTTTGTTCTTTTTTTGTTAATATTATTTTAATTTTTTAAAAAGATACTTAGATTACACAAATGTTACACAAAAAAATATAGGGATTCCCATTTTCCTGCTCCCCCATCTCCCACACCTTTCCACATAAACAATATCCTTCATTAGTGTGGCACATTCATTGCAATTGATAAATGCATCCTGGGTCGTTTCCATTGAGCATGGACCTTAGTTCACATTGTAGTTTACACTTTCTCCCACACAATTCTGCAGGCTATGGGAAGATATATAATGGCCTATATCTGTCATTGCAATGCCATTCAAGATGATCCCCAAGTCCTGAAAATGCCCCTGCATTACACCTGTCTTTTCCTCCTCCTGCCCACAGAGCCTCCAGTGGCCACTGCCTCCACATCAATGATATAATTTCTTCCATTGCTAAAATCACAATAAGTCTATAGTAGAATACCAGTAAGTACACTCTAATCCATAGTCCATTCCTCAGTCCTGAGGATTCTGGGGTAGTGATGTCCACTCCACCTCTAACTGAGAAGGGCTTCGATCCCATACAGCCAATGGATGGGACTCTCTTGCTTGAAGTTGTAGGCTCTCTCGGTTGGGAGGTTTTTGATGACTAATTCAATCTCACTACTTGTAATTTGTCTGTTGAGTGTTTCTATTTCTTCTTATATCGATGTAAGTTGCTTGTGTGTTTCTAGAAATTTGTCCATTCCATCTAAGTTATCCATCATGTTGGCATCTAATTTTTCAAAGTATCCTCTGAGGATACTCTTTATTTCTGTGGGATCAGTGGTGATGTCCCCTCCCTTGTTTTTTATATTATGTATTTGCATCTTCTCTATTTTTACTTTTTTTGTCAAATTTATTAATTTCAAAGAATGAGCACTTTTTCTAGTGTTTTTTTTTTTAAATTCTCAATTTCATTTAGCTCTGTTCTAAACTTTGTTATTTCCTTCTTTCTGCTTACTTTGGGATTGGTTTGTTGTTCTTTTTCTAGTTCCTCCAGGTGTGCATGTAGGTCTTTGATTTTTAGCTCTTTCTACTTTTTAAATATAGGCATTTATGGCTATAAATTTCCCTCTCAGAACTGCTTTAGCTGCATCTCATAGGTTTTGATATGTTGTGTTCTCATTTTCATTTGTTTCAAGGTAGTTACTAATTTCTTTTGCAATTTCCACCTTGACCCACTGATTGTCCAAGAGTGTGTTGTTTAATTTTCATATATTTTTTCCTATTCTCATCCTCTGCTGCTTTTTAATGTCCAGCTTCATTCCATTGTGGTCATAGAAATTACTTTGTATAATTTCAATCTTTCTAAATCTGTTGAGACTTGTTCTGTGATCTAGCATGTGGTCTGTCCTGGAGAATGATCCATGTGCACTTGAGAAGAATGTATATCCTGCTCTATTTGGGTATAATGTTCTGTATATGTCTAATAGGTCTAGATCTAATACCTAATATCTAACATATTATTCAAAGTGTCTGTTTCTTTATTAGTGCTTTGTTGAGATGTTCTGTCTAATGGTGAAAATGATGTATTAAAGTCCCCCACTATGATTGTTGAGGCATCTATTTCTCTCCTTAGTTTTGGCATTGTTTGCCTCTTGTATTTTGGGGCACCCTGATTAGGTGCATAAATATTTATGATGGGAAGCGGGTGTGGCTCAATCGATAGAGCTCCCGTTTACCATATGGGAGGACCCGGGTTCGCTTCCCGGGGCCTCCTTGTGAGGGCAGGCCGGCCTGCATGGTGCGGTGGGCTGATGCAGCAAGACCTCACAGCAAGGGGGAGATAAGCAGACACAGAGAAAACACACAGCAAATGGACACAGCAAACACAAGCAGCAAGGGGCGGGGATAAATAAATAAATAAATAAATCTTTAAAAAAAAAATATTTATGATTATTTTTCTTCTTGATAGGTACTTCTTTTATTAACACACAGTGTCCTTCTTTGTCTCTAACAATAGTTTTGCATTTAAAGTCTATTTTGTCCAGTATGAGTATAGCTACCCCTCCCCATTTTTGGTTATTGTTTGCATGTAAACTCATTTTCCAAACTTTCACTTGCAACCTCCTTGCATCCCTAGGTCTAAGGAGAGTTTCCTGTAAACAGCATATAGATGGGTCATATTTCCTTATCCATTCTGCCAACCTATGTCATTTGATTGGAGAATTTTTTTTTTTTTTTTTTTTTTTACTGGGAGGTCCCGGGGATCGAGCCCAGGTCCCTCCATATGGGAGACAGACGTGATTGGAGAATTTAATCCATTAACATCCAATGTTATTACTGTCAAGGCAGTATATACATTAGCTATTATTTTCTTTAGGTTTATGTATGTCATATTTTGTTTTTATTTTGCGATTTATCCTTTTAGTTACTCTTACTAATAATCTTCCTTTCTACACTCTTCTCCAACCCTCTCTCTCCTGTTTTTTCCTTTCAATATGCAGAAGTCCCTTTAGTATATCTTTTAAAAATTTTATTATTATTATTAAAGAAGCTTTAGATTACATAAATGTTACATAAAAACAGTGGATTCCCATATACCTCACCCCCTCACCCTCCCACACTTTTCCCCATTAACAACATCTTTCAATAGTGTGGTACATTTGTTACAACTGAGCACATATTGAAGTATTGCTACTAACCATGGTCTATAGTTTACATTATGGTTTACACTTTGCACTGCACAATTTTATAGGTTTTGACAAAAATGTGTAATGGACTGTATCTGTCATTGAATGTCATGCAGAACAATTCCAATGTCCCCAAAAATGTCCCATGTTATACCTACTCTTCCCTCTACCTCCCTCAGAACCTCTGGTGACCACTGCCTTTATATCAATGTTAAAGTTCTTCCATTACTAGAATAATAAAAAGTCTACTTTAGTCCATAGTTACATTCCCACCTTATGTTTGTTCATTCCTCAATCTTGAGGATTTTGGGATGGTGATGCCCACTCTGGTTCTGATTAAGAGGGGACTTGGATTCCATAGTGCCAATGGGTGGAACTGTCTCGCTTGCAGTTGTAGATATGCTCTGTTTTTTGGGATGGGTGTTGTTCATCATCATCCTTTTGTTAGTTGTTTTGGGTGAGTCCAATGAATTGGAGGGTAGGTGTTGGCTGCAACTCTGCTGTGGCCTCTCTCTAAGCTGAACTCAGCATATAAATACATTACCTTCCCCCCAGTGTGGGACATGACCCCTGGGGATGAGCCTCCCTGGCACTAAGGGCTTACTACCAAGCACCAACTAGCAATGCAACTAGAAAAAGACTTTGACCAAAAGGGGGAAAAGGTAAAGACAAATGAGTTTATATGGCTAAGAGACTTCATAGTTAAGTCAGGAGGTCATTCCAGAGGTTATGCTTATGCATTTCTCAGCAGGATCTCATTGACTGCCAAAGAAGATTCTACCCCAAATAGCAGGGCTCCTGAGGGCTCTGGAGAGATCCAGACACTATAGTCAGGGCAGATAGCTCAAGAGTTTGGTACCTTGCCAGTGGGCCCTACTTTGGAATTTATGCATCTTAGGGTGACAGAGTTGGACTCAGTTGTGGTATACCTACACACCTACACATGGCTCTTCTGTTCTTCTGTTTGAACCTATAAGTAGTACTAGAGTTGGTAGGTGCACGTCCAAGAGACTTAAATCTTTGGACTGTCCATGTGCCAGCTGGGTCTCGAATCTCAATGGAGCTGCAACCCCTACTCTCCAGTTCATTGGACTCACCCAGGAAAACTAACAGGGAGTTGATGATGGACAACTACCATACCAAGGAACCGAGAGAGTCTACAACTGCAAGCAAGAGAGTCCCATCCATCGGCCCTATGGGATCAAAGTCCCTTCTCAATTAGAGGTGGAGTGGGCATCACCATCCCAGAATCCTCAGGATTAAGGAATGAACCATGGACTAAAGTAGACTTACTGGTATTGTACTAAAGACTTAATGTGATTCTGCAATGGAAGAAATTATATCCTTGATGTGGACGCAGTGGCCACTGGAGGTCCTGAGGGCAGGGAGATGGAAAAACAGGTGTAAGGTGGGGGCATTTTCAGGACTTGAAAATTGTCTTAAATGACATTGCAACAACAGATACAGGCCATTATATATCTTGCCATAACCTACAGAATTGGGTGGGAGAGAGTGTAAACTACAATGTAAATTTTAATCCATGCTTAGTGGCAATGCTCCAAAATGTGTTCATCAATTGCAATGAATGTACCACACTAATGAAGGATGTTGTTAACGTGGGAAAATGTGGAAGGTGTGGGGAGAGGGGAATATGGGAATCTCCTATATTTTTTATGTGACATTTATGTAATCTAAGTATCTTTTAAAATAAATAAATAAATAAATAAATAAATAAATAAATAAATAAAAAGAAAATCAAATAACTCACTTTGGGTAAGACTTCAGAAATTGTTAGGGAATAAAGTACACACACACACACACACACACAAAACCCTCCACAATACCTCCCCAAAACAAAGCCAAAAAATTAAAAAATTATACAAAATACAAAATAAAATAAAAACTATATATAAAAATTAAAAAACTTTTTTTGCATTGTGTCTTTCATTCCTATAAGGTGTTATTTTTTATGTACAGTGACAATTTCTTCTGTATGTTCACTCATTGTCTTATTTTTTTCACTTTATTTTCAAAGAAGCTTTAGGTGAAAGAAAAGTCACCTAGAAAATACAGGGGATTCCCATCTACCCCACTCACATTTTCCCCTATTAAAGACATCTAACATGAGAATGGTACGTGTGTTACAACTGATGAACAAATATTGAAGCATTGCCACTAACCATAGCCAATAGTTTAAATTATGGATCACATTCTGTACTGTACACTTTTATAAGTTCTAAAAAAGTGCAATATGGCTTGTATCTGTCATTGCAAGATCATGAAGAACAATTCCAATGTCCTAAAAATGCCCCCTATTCCATACCTTCTTCCTTCCCCCTCCCCTCGGAACTCATGGTAACCATTAGGTTGCAATATTTGAAGAAGGAGTTTCATAGTTGCATGCATTAATATTGAGGGTTTGACATATTGCTCTGTCCTCTTTTATTAGGCACTGCCCTTGTTCTCGAGAGATTCTTGCCCCTCTATTTGAGAAGTAGCAGGACTACCCAGGATGGGAGTTTAATATTTTCTTATTTATTGTGTCTGTCTCCACCCACTGAGATAACAGCCTATGAAAAGATGAACACTTTAATATTCTATAGAAGCATGTCCCAGTTGTGCCCTTTCCCACATATCCCACCACTCCCGACGCCCTGCACCAATAACCCTCCCCTGCCATATTTGCTAAAAGAACGTTCCCATCATTGTAGTTTTAATCACAGACCCACAAGTCCTCAGAATTCACCTGTTCCTTCCTTCAACCCTCAGCCCATTTCCATGGATAGTCCAACCCAACCCCACCCCTGCTCACCCTCACATTCAAACACCATCAACCCCACTCACATCCCTGCACCACTATCATCTCCATCCACTGCCAAATCACCCACTTCCACCTTATCATAGGTTTTGCCCATATTGAGCATTGGTTCACCACCCTGTACTCCCTTTCTGTCTCCTATAAACCTATCTTCCAGACTCTAGTGCTGTGAGTCTGCTCAATTTGCTTAGGTCATATCAGTGAGGTCGTGTAATATTTGTCCTTTAGTGACTGGCTGACTTCACTCAACATGAGATCTTCAAGATTCATCCATGTTTTCCTGTGTGTCAAAACTTCATTTCTTCTTACAACTGAGTAATATTCCATTGCATGTATATTCCACATTTTGCTTATCCATTCATCTGTTGATGGACACTGGGTTGCTTCCAACTTTTGGCAATAGTGAACAATGCTGATATAAACATTGTGTGCATATATCTGGTTCGTTTCCCTGCTTTCCATTCTTTTGGGTATATACCCAGCAGTGGGATTGCTGGATTATAAGGCAGTTCTATAGTTACCTTCCTAAGGAACTGCCAAACCATCCTCCACAATGGCTGCACCATTTACATTCCCACCAGCAGTGGATGAGGGTTCCCTTTCCTCCATATCCTCTCCAACACTTGTAATTCTGTTTTTTGTTTTTTTTTTAATAGCCTCCAGTCTAATAGGTGTAAGATGATAGGTGTCGTTTTGATTTGCATTTCTCTAATAGCTAGTGATGTTGAGCATTTTTTCATGTGCATTTTTGTCATTTGTATTTCCTCTTTGGAAAAGTGTCTATTTAAATCTTCCTTTCTACAATCTCTTCCAACCTTCTCTCTCCTATTTTTTTTTTTTTCCTTTCAACCTGCAGAACTCCTTTTAGTATTTCTTGAAGGGCAGGTTTCTTGTTGACAAACTCTCTTAGTTTCTGTTTTACTGTGAATATTTTAAACTCTCCCTCATTTTTGAATGCCAGCTTTGCTGGATACAGAAATCTTGGCTGGCAGTTTTTTTCTTTTAATATCTTAACTATGTTATACCACTGCCTTCTCTCTTTCATTGTTTCAGATGAGAAATCAGCACTTAATCTTATTGAGCCTTCCTTGTGTGTGATGGATTTCTTTTCTCTTGCTGCTTTCAGTGTTCTCTCTTTGTCTTGATCATTTGACAATCTGATTTCCAGCTTCATTCCATTATGATCAAAGAAAGTGTTTTGTATAATTTCAGTCTTATTACATTTATTGAGATATGTCTTGTGATGCAACATATGGTCTATACTGGAGAAGAATCCATGAGCATTTGAAAAGAATGTTTATCCTGCTGTTTTGGGGTTTAATTCTCTATAAATGTTTGTTAGGTCTAGTATTCATTTACCATATTATTCAAGCTCTCAGTTTCCTTATTTTTACTCTGTCCAGATGTTCTATCCAGTTCTGAGAATGGTGTATTGAAATTTCCAATTATTATTTAGAGACGTCTGTTTCTCTCTTAAGTTTTGCCAGCATGTGCCTCATGTATCTTGGGGCACCCAGGTTAGGTGCATAAATACTTATAGTTATTTCCTCTTGGAGAATTGCCCTTTTTATTAATACATAATGACCTCCTTCATCTCTTAATAACTGTTTTGCATTTAAAGTCTATTTTATCTGATAGTAGTGTCACTACTCCAGCTCTTTTTTGGTTAATATTTGCATGGACTATCTTTTTCCAACCTTTTGCTTTCAACCTGGTTGTTTCCTTACATCTGAGGTGTGTTTCTTGTAGACAGCATATAGGTTGCTCATTTTAAAAAAATCCATTCTATCAGTTTATGTCTTTCATTTGGGGAACTCAATTCAATGTCATTGCTGTAAAGGCATTACTTACTTTGTCCATGTTATCCTTTGGCTTTCTGTTGTCATATCTTACTGTTGTCTGTCTTCTTACCCTTTAAGTTACCCTTATTAATAATCTTCATTTCCATACACTTCTACAAGACCCTTGTCCTTGTTTTTTCCTTTCAGGCTGTAGCATTGCCTTTAGTATCATTTGTAAATCTGGTCTTTTGGTAGCATATTCTATCAGTTTTTGTTTGTCTGTGAAGACTTTAAACTCAACCTCATTTTTGAAAGACAGTTTTGCTGGATAAAGAATTCTTGGCTGGCAGTTTTTCTCTTTCAGTACTATCATACCACTTTCTTCTCAACTCCACGGTTTCTGATGAGAGATCAGCACTTAATCTTTTTGAGGTTCCTTTATATGTGATTCACTATTTTTCTCTTGCTGCTTTCAGAATCCTCTCTTTATCGCTGGTATTTGTCATTCTGAATAGTAGGTGTATCAGAGTAGGTCTATTTGGATTTTTTCCATTTGGGATGCATCATCCTTCTTGGATATTGATATTTATGTTTTTTATAAGGGTTGGGAAGTTTTTAGTTATTATTTCCTCGAATATTCTTTCTGCCCCCTTTACATTTTCTTCACCTCCTGGGACACAGATAACGCTCATGTTTGTGTGATTCACATTGTCATTCAATTTCCTGAGACCCTGTTCCATTTTTTTCATTCTTTTCTCTTTCTATTCTCCTGTCTTTTCAAGTTCAGATGTTTTGTCCTCAATTTCACTAATTCTTTCCTCCATCAATTCAAATCTGCTGTTATAAGCACCTAATGTATTTTTAATCTCATCCATTGTGTCTTTCATTCCCATAAGCGTTATTGCTTTATTTTTAGACTTGCAAATTGTTCTTTATATTCACCCAGCATCTTCTTGATATCTTTCATCTCTTTAGTCATATTTCTTCTATTCCTTGAATTGATTTAGGAGATTTTTATGATCATCATTGATGAGTTGTCTTAAATCCCGTGTCTCTTCAGGATTTTTGGTTTGTTCCTTTCCTTGGACATCTCTTCCTGTTTCTTATTATGGTTTGTATTTTTTTTTTACTGATGTCTAGGCATCTGAATATGTTTGTGAATTCACTTTGATGGTCAATTTCTCTCTCTTGCCTAGTATTTTTTGCTTCACGACTCTTCTCTGATTTTTGTTTCAACTTATTCTAAGTCTTTAAAATTGCCCAGCTGAATTTATCAAAATTGGGCCAGGGACTCACTAAGGGGCTGCAGAACTCCTCCAGAGGCTTGGAATGAGAGAAACCTAAAAGCAGTTTTTCTCCTTGAAGTTTCCAGGCTGGCCAGCAGATAATGCTTGTTGGTGAATCTTTCCATGGAGGTGACTCTTTCAACCCCCACTTACCCATGATTCCGGTCAGTAAAGAGAAACCACTCTACACCCTCCTTCTTCCCAGGGAGGAAGATGTCTGTTCCCCTCTTAGTTGACTGCAGTGAGCCATGGGTTTTATCCAGGCTGTTCACCTTAAGGGTAGGGTTTGGGTGCTATTCCTAGTCACAGGGGTTAGTAACTCATGGCTTTTGTTTTGGGCTCTTCGTCTTTCTGTCCCTCACCCTCCTGGGGTGTGCACAGCACTCTCCTGGTCTTCAGATTCCCAAAGCAGGTCCCTTGGACAGCTTTTTTCCCCCTCTTCCATTGTTTTTGTGAGAGAGTTGAGCCCTGCCTACCTACTCTGATGCTACCTTCCTGGAAGTCCATAATCTATGTTCTTAAGTACCCTATCTCCTGCCTCTGTTGTGGTGCACAAGCAATAAGCAATGATCCATTCAACTTTTTCACAATGCCCTTTACCAAACTTGTGAGACTTTGCATGACAAGGACTGCACAGTTAATATTTCTGGAAGCTGGATGGTTCCTTTAAAAATAAAAAGCTTTCATTTGGCATCACAGATGGTCAGTACTAAAACCTGCTGGGAAGGAATCTGTTTACATAACTAAGAATTAGCTGGAGGAAATTGTCAGAATTCCCACAATGTTTTAGAGAAATTATGAATTTTCAAGGTAGAGCTAGAACCTCTGCAGATTTTATAATTGCATATATCCATTGTAAAGCAAGCGATTTTTCTCTGAGAGAAACCTGAAGGTCTGGAGTGTTTAAGCCAACAAATTATTCTAGAATAAATTTCACATTTCTTTTTGCTGTGAAACTTTTTTGAAACCATGGATGAACTGTAAATGGGGCACTGAAGTAGTAGCTATATCAGTAATTTATTGGTCCAACGGCTCTTTGCTGTTTGGCTGGAGGGAAAATCTTTTGGGGCATTTGTTGCCTTAGTTATGAATTGGTTTTATTGCTTGAGACAGACATTCACTGAAGGAATCAAAATAAAAAGTGGAGTGGGGGATAACATCCCGGACATATCATCTAGGGAAATCTCACAAAACTCAAGGCTGGAAATAAGTTGAGCCTTGAGGGGACAGGAGGTAGGAACTGGAAAGTTCCTGTTGCTTCTAATCTGATTCCTATTTTCTATTCTGAATGTGATGGTATATTTGTGTAACACTTTATGATTTATAAAATGCTTCTGCATATACTGTCTCAATTCATTCTTATTGCTGTGAAAAGTAGGAATTATTATCCCCATTTAGAGGGTGAAGAAACTTAGGCTTAGTGAAGTTAAATGGCCCAGAGTAGAGAATAGTAGAACTATTCTAATAGTAGAATTCAAGGCTTCTGGTCTCAAGTCCAGTGATTTTTGCACTTTCCAAGAAATTCCTATATGATCCCTATCATAAGAGATTTAACTCAAGGGACAATTTCAAGAAATCTTACATTGTACTGATATATTAATTTTTATTTTTGGAGAAAAAGGTGAAATCAGGACTTCTAACTTCACTTTCTTAGGGCTGTATCATTTTTGATGAAATGGGCCATACCTGGGAAAACATATTTGCAATTCATGATGTGCCTACTCTTTAAGTGAAGCAAGAGCATCAAGCTTTGAGGGGGGTGGTGGTGTTGTACCTGATTTCTATCATGTTTTCTTTCTGCAGAAGCCAGAATTTGTTAATATATTTAATCACAGACTGGAAAAAAAGTGACCATTGTGCTGACTGGCCAATTAGTGGAATGATAAACAGTATTAACTTCTGACTTTGTTCTAGTACAATAGGTTGAACATAGACTACTGTTTATTGCCACTGACAATCTCTTTATAGTTTTGAAGTTGTATTTAACATCAACATGGCCAGTGGCTCAGAAGAACAAATTGCTGACTCTTTAAAGTAGCGTAGTATGGTGAAAAGAGCACAAGCTTTAGACTCAAGCATCTCTGAGTTAGCATCCTGGCTCAGTTATTGGTAAATTACTTACATCAGCTAAGTTACTTAGCTTCTCTTAGCCTCCAAGTACCTCATATGTAAAATGGGGTCAATAATACCTACTTTTTTGCATGGCTGTTGTGAATGTTAACATATATTTAAAACACTTTGTGCAGATACCTGTTAGGCTCTTGTTAAGTGATAGCCATTTTTGCTATTATCTGAGGAATTAGAAAGTTCCATAATTCCCTCATTTCCTTTATAATTTAAACTGATCACAAGCCTCATTTTAGTATCTCTTTTAAAGGCAAACTCATCATATTTGATGCTGGAATAATTGATATAACATTTATGTCTACTGCATGTCTACTGGCTTAGAAGACCAGTATTGAGAGCCAAGATCTTGAACCATATACTGATACAGAGCCAGATTATGCTGCTACTTTCTCTTCAAAGCAAGTTTCAGTTCAGAAGAATCCTGACCTGTCTTTTCTGAATGGCCACGATGTACCCTTGCCATTTCAGGATTTGACTTGCATTTAGCTAAATACATCCTTCTGTTTTTGTTTTTACTGACCAACATTACATATTTGAGATTCATTCCAATTGAAAAGCATAGCAATAATTTCGATGGCTACATAATATCCTTTGCATAAATAGATCATAATTTATCCATTCTACTATTGATGGACCTTTGAGATTTTATTGTTATTTTTTTGCAATTACAAATAATGCTGCTAAGAATATTTATAAATTATATCCTGGTTTACTTCTGTTGTAGGCTGAGTAGTGGCTCTCTAAAGATTTCTATGTTCTAATCCCCAGAACCTGTGAATATTTTACCTTATATGGTGTATTAGCGTTCTCCAGAGAAACGGTATTGACAGGATATATATGTGTGTGTGTGTGTGTGTGTGTGTGTAAATATTAGGGGATTTACTATATAGGAATTGGCTCACATGGCCATGGGGATTGGCAAGTCAAAATTCTATAGGGCAGGCCACAAGTTGGAAACCCCATTGAAGGTGAAGTTGACTTCCCCAGGAGAAGGTGGCTGGCTGAAGTAGAGACAGAAATTCTTTTTGACTTCTGAAATCCTCAGTCTGGCTTTAAGACCTCTAACTGATTTGCTGATGGCAACCTCCCTTGTTGATTGTAGATGCAATCAGCTGATTATAGATACAAATCCATCTACAAAATACACTCACAGTAACAATCAAGTAAGTGCTTGCTTGATCAAACAACTAGCCAAGCTGACACATGAAATTCACCATCACATATGGCAAGAGGGATTTTGTAGATGTGATTAAATTAAGGGTCTTTATGTGGGGAAATTATCCTGGATTATTTGGGTTGGCCCAATGCATTCACAAGTGTCCTTATAAGAGAGAGGCAGGAGAGTCAGTGTTGGAGGGATTGGAAGAAAGATGCTACATGGATGACTTTGAAGATGGAGATCTGGGCCACCAACCAAGGAATGCAGGCAGCCTGCAGGAACTAGAAAGCACAAGGAAATAGATTCTCTTTCAGAGCCTCCAGAGCCAACTGTGATTTTAGGACTTCTGACCTCCTGAACTGTAAGAGAAGAAATTTGTGTTGACTTAAGTCACTAAATTTGTGGTTTTGTGTCACAACAACAATAGAAAACATGCACTAGTACAAGAATTTCTTTGAAGTATATATGTAGAAGTAGAATTGCTGGGTCCTGGTTATGTACATGTCAAATTTACAAATAATGACAAAATGTTTTCCAAAGTGGCTGTAACAATTATACTCCCTCTACCAATGTATGTGAGTTTCTCTTTCTCTACCTTCTTGCTAACGTTTGATATGGTCAGATTTTTTAATTTCTGCCAGTGTAGGGTGTTGAAAAATGTTATCTCATTGTGGTTTGAATTTGCATATTTCTGATCACTAAAGAGTTCAGGCATCTTCCCCCACCTCCCAGGGGATGGTGATGCCATCAGCATAATTTACTCATGATTTTACTTAAAATCATGCATATTATTTGATCCTTTCATGAAAATTCTCTTCAAACTTTTAAAAATTTTCCCAGTGTAAAAATGCATGAAAATTCAAACTACAAAATTCACTTTGGAAAAGTAGGGAGTTATTTTCTAATTTTGGCTTTAAGATTTTTTTTAACATTTAAAAAATATGGTGGGGCATGTGTTGAGAGAGGTGGAGAAAAAGGAGTTTCTAGTTGATGGAGTCAACATATTTAAAAATACTGAAGTAATATAGAAGAAAAAAGTTCAAGAGCAAGAATATATTAAAAATAGGAATCTTTCAGCAATATGAACAGTTGAGCAGGTCTTGCATCAGTTATTTCTATAGGAGAGAAGTCTTCCTGAAGATTGCTTGTTTATAGAATCTTCTGTGGAATAGTGTGGGCTATCTCCAGTGATTCATCTTGCGCTAAAACAATATCTCGAGTCCATATACCTTTCTAAAAGTCTATTCACTCTATCATTTAGGTATCCTATTTTCAGAATGTGTTCAACATTGGCTACTCCACCTGCCATTCTTAAGTCTCCTTGGGAGTAACGCAGCAGAATTATTTTGCTGTTGTCTTTTAGTTGATTGAAATGCTCTTTTTAAAAAAATATATGAATTAACCCCACCCCTCTTTTTTTACCAGGAGGTCCCGGGATGGAACCCGGGTCCTCCATATGGTAAACAGGAGCTCAATTGCTTGAGCCACAGCTGCTTCTCTAATTCCCTTTTAAGTCCTTTAGCACCCATTCTCATCAAAATCCATGAAGTTGGACATTACTTTGACATTTGGATGATAATACCAGCTTGACAGATACCATCCAAAAGTATAAATACAGGGATGTTGTGTTATTGGAGCTTATCAAAGGAATATTCATAGCCTTCCTTGATTTTTTCCACAATTTCTTTAAAGTTATATTTTGGTAAAGGTTCTTCAACAAGCAAACTATGTGACTTAGTATACCATTCTGTGATATGAGTACTTATCTTCTAGGGTAAGAATAAGATCAAAATACACACAAATCATTTTCTAGGATAGATCATATGTTAGGACACAAGGGAAATCTCACTAAATTTAAAAATATTGAAATTATAAAAAGTAATCCTCTCTGACCACAATGGAATGAAGCTATAAATCAATAACTGAAGGAAAACTGGGAAATTTACAGATATGTGGAAATTAAACAGCACACTCAAACAATCAATGCGTTAAAGAAGAAGCTATAAGGGAAATTATAAAATACTTACAGACAAATGAAAACAAATATACAATATACCAAACCTTATGGGGTGCCACAAATGCAGTGGTCAGAGGGAAATTTATTACTATGAATGCCTATATAAAAAAAGAAGAAAGATCTCAAATTAATAACATAACTTTATGTCTTGAAGAACTAGAAAAAGAAGAGGAAAGAAAGCCTAAAGTTAGCAGAAGGAAATAGGATTAGAGTGGAGAAAAATGAAATAGAGAATAAAAAAACAATTGAGAATAAACAAAAGCTGGTTCTTGGAAAAAAATCAATAAAATTGACAAACCATTAGCTAGATTGATAAATAAAAAAAGAGAAAAATAGAAATAACTAAAATCAGAAAGGAGAATGGTGATATCACTGCTGACCTTATAGAAATAAAATGGATTGTAAGAGAATATTACGATCAATTGCATGCCAACAAACTAGATAATCTAGAAGAAATGGAAAAATTCCTAGAAATACATCAATTACTAAAATTAACTCAAGAAGAATTGGAAAACATCAACAAACCTATAACAAATACAAATATTGAATCAATAATCATAAACCTTGCACCAAAAAAAGTCCAGAACCAGGTGGCCTCACTGGTGAATTCCACCAAACATTTAAAGAAGAATTATTACCAATCCTTTGCAAACGCTTCCAAAGAATTCAAGAGATGGGAACACTTCCTAATTCATTCTCTGAGGTCAGCATTATTCTGTTACCAAAGCCTGGTAAGACATCCCAAGAAAAGAAATTTACAGACCAATTACCCTTATGAATACAGATGCAAAAATCCTTTACAAAATACTAGAAAACCAAATTAAATAGCATATTAAAAAGATTATACACCATGACCAAGTGGGATTCATTTCAGACTGTTACTCTATAAACTACAAAACACTGTAGAAAGAAATTAAAGAAGACCTAAATAAATGGCAAGATATTCCCTGTTCATGGCTTGGAAGAGTTAACAATGTTAGTATGTCAATATCACCCAAGGCAATCCACAAGTTCAATGCAATCCCTATTAAAATTACAGCAAGGGGGAGGCAGATGTAGCTCAAAAGGTTGGGCGTCTGTCTTCCATATGGAGGACCTGGGTTTGATCCCCAGGACCTCCCGGTAAAAAAAAAAAAAAAAATTACAGCAAGGCTTTTTTGCAGAAATGGAAAAATGATCCTCAAATTTATATGGAATTGCAAGTGGCCCTGAATAGCCAAAACAATCTTGAAAAAGAACAGGGTTGGAGGACTCAAACCTCCTGATTTCAAATTGGATTACAAAATGACAGTAATAAAAAACAGTGTGGTGCTGGCACAGAGATAACCCTAACCATAACCCTCAGCCCCAGCTACCATTCATGGAACCATATAAAAACCCTTCAATAGATTTAAAAGGGAAGAAATAATACAAAGTATGTTCTCCAACCACAATGGAAGGAAATTAGAAATCAACAGCAGAATCAAATTTGGGAAACTCACACATATTTGGAATTAAACAATACACTCTTAAGCAACCAATTGGTCAATGAAGAAATCTCAAGGGAAATTAAAAAATACTTGTAAATGAATGAAAATGCAAATAAGATACAAAGACTTATGGGATACAGTGAAAGCAGGGTTCAGTGGAAAATTTATAACAGTGGATAGCCAAAACTGTTGAGTTCATTTTCACCTGAGTCACAAGAAACTCGGCTGGGTCAAAAAAGCCACCTGTCTGGAATGCAGGATCTCACTTCTGTCAATCTGGTTTCCTTGACTGTGCAGCAATGGTCTTGAGATAAGCCAAGAAGCAAAATGAATCCACAGAACTTTAGATTATTTTCTCTTCCAGTGAGATTCATGACAGTTTAATCACAGTTTAATCACAGGGCCATGAGTGGATGCAAATTTAGAATGGGCAAATCTCTTCTAGTTTGCTGTACACCCCTCCACTTCCTATTATTCACACCCAAATTTCTATACTGATTATGGTTCTCAACTGGCTTTTATCTTACATACAGACTGCCTACCTAGGGAAATCTGCCTTGACAGGTCTTGGGGGGCAGCTTCCCCTTGAGAGTTCTGGGACAAATCCATTAGTAACAAGATATCCAATTCATTCCCTTCCCAGACACTTTAGAGGTTGTTGCAACAACTGTCCCCTCATCTGGGTTACCTCTGGGGCCACAAATAATCCTGGCATCAAGGCCAAGATTAGCCTCAGAAAGCCCTTCAGTGTTTCCCAAGCAGTCTTGGGCATTACAAATAAAGCGGCAAATGGCCTGAGAACTCTTTTCTACTATCTCCTACAAGACAACAAAGTTGGGGACTCCTACAAAGGCTATTCACCCCTTCAGTTTGGTAGAACAAAATTATATTCTCAATCTGCCCCATACAGTGCTTACAACCCTCAATATTAAAAGTTGCTTAAAATAATGGCATTTATGAGTGCAGAAATCAGAACAATAGGAAGCAGGTTGTTCCTGAGTTGGGTAACTTGGAGACTAGATAAATCTATGATGACTATGATCTGACACCAACAATGTCCAAAAGAAGGTAAACCTTCTCTGCAGCCCACAAGCAGAACCAGTCTCAACTTTCTGGGGTTGAACAAGGTTATGCCTTTGGCTGAAGCCTTTCCTGTCATTCAATACATTAATGAGGGCTGTCTGGACTGTGAAGTTGCTGTTGCTGAATCAAAGATCATTGATGACTTTTCCACATTTGTTGAACTCGTTAGACCTTTGTCTGTTATGAATTTTCTGCTGAATCATCCCGTAAATCATTTCCAACAGTCACTACACTCATTAAAGTCTTTTCCACACTGTGAACGCACTGGAGTTGAATGAGGCTTGAGAGGTGGCTAAAGAAATCCCCACATTCACACATTTTTAAGGAATTTCTCCAGTGTGAATCATCTGGTGCTCGATGCGTGTAGAATTGTGGCTATCAAAGTGTTCCCACCTTGGCTGCACTCAAGACTTTTCTCCAGTGTGAACTCTGGTGCTGAATGAGTTTAAAGTGTTGGCTAAAGAATTTCCCACAACTGCTGCACTCATAAGGCATCTCTCCAGTGTGAACTCTCCGATGATTAAGAAGGCTGGAATTTTCTCCAAAGCATCTTCCACATTCACTGCACTTAAAAGGCTTTTCTCCAGTGTCAACTTTTCAGTGTAGAATGAGGCAAAACTTTTGGCTAAAAAATTTCCCACATTCTCTACATTCATAAGGCATTTCTCCAGTACGAACTCTCCAATGGTTAACAGGGCAGGACTTGTGGCTAAAGAATTTCTCACATTTGCTACACTCATAATGCTTGTCCCCAGTGTGAACTCTCTGACATTTCATGAGTCTGGAGATGAAGCTAAAGAATTTGCCACATTTGCCGTGCTCATAAGGCTTTTCTCCAGTGTGGATTCTCTGATGCTGACCAAGTGTGGAATCATGCCTGATGAGGTCAGCATTGCGCCTAACGGATTTTCCACATTTGCTGCACCCTTAAAGCCTTTCTCCAGTGTGAACTATCTGCTGTATTAAAAAGTTGGATTTATGGCTGAATAATTTACTACATTTACTGCATTCAAAAAAGGTTTTTCTCCAGTGTGCAGTCTCTGGTGCTGAACCAGTAAGTACTTTTAACTAAAGTCTTTCCCACATTCACTGCATTTGTAATGTCTTTTTCCAGAGTGAAAGACCTCTCCACACTTAGTGCTCCTGTGTGGCTCCCTACAGCTGTGAGTTACCTGATGCCTGAGAGGACCTGAGCTGTTTGGAAAGTCCTTTCACATTCCCTGAATTGAAAGGGCTTCTCTGGCAGGCGGACTCTATGGCTCTTCACAATAGAGACCCTTCCCTCTTCTCTTCTTAAGGGTTTCTCTCCAGTATGCAGCTGATGGTGCTGAGGGTTTACACTGCATTGTTTCTCACATGCCCCATACATGTGTTGGTTCTGTCCACGAAGAGTTCTTTGATGCACAGCTACTTATAAATATCTTTGAAGACAGGGCCACACATTGCACCTTCTGTGTGGATAGATCCCCCTTGGGATTCCAAATCTGTGACCTTCCTTCTAAAACACCCTGCTCACAAGGAGCCTCCTCAACCTCCACTCCAAGCCAACAATCTCTTGATGAGGCTGAAGTCACAACTCCTTGGTCAGGCAACCAGGGTTCTCTCCACCACTCCACCTGAGTAATTTCATTGGTCCTGAAAGATGCAAGTCCCAGCGAAGCCATAAGTGCAAAGCTCTCACCGTTCAGGCATCTCTGCGCTTCATCAAGGAATCCCCACTCCTCCTGGGAGAAGTACACAGCCACATCCTTAAAGGCCACATGGTCCTCTGCATGCTCCATAAGCACTTTTGCAGGCATGAGAATCTTAGGGCTGTCGGGGCACTCGGGAGATGCTCCTGGGAGTAACTGCCCCCATCAGTAACCAAAATGATCACTACCTTTATCTAACTTCTTATGGTTGAATGGCCACTTCATTAAAAGTTGAGACATTTCCCTTTAAGAAACTCTTTGTGTCCCAAATGTTTTGACAGTGTTTTGATGATCATCCCAATATTTTTATAAATATTTGGAAAATATTATAATATCCACTTTGAATTTTTGTGATTGATAGATTGTTTAGATGTGTATCTTAACTTTTCAAATATTTGGTCTCTCAAGTTATCTTTCTATTATTATTTCTATTTAAAATGCATTGGGATCAAATGATATATTCTGCATAATACCTGTTATTTGACCTAATGACTTCAAATTGACTAACATCATGACCTAACTTGTAGTCAATTTTTATAAATATTCCATGTCAACTTGACCAAGAATATGAGGTTTGCAGTTGTTCAGAGTAGTATAGCCAGATGTATGGGATGTGTCGTACATGAGCATGACGGTGGGTGGGGTATAGAGGAAGAGACAATGCCCAATGATGCTGTGAGAAAATCTTTCTGATAAATCACTTCTTAAGTGAGGCAGAGGGACTGGAACATTACTAAGTCTTTAATGCTTGAATTCCAGTACATATTGGAAGTCTACTATTGCTCTTTCTAAAGGAGTATGTGGCAGTCTTGTCTTCCTTGTAAATTTGAACAGCCCAGGGTTTGTTGCTGTTCTTACTGCTGCTGCTATCCAATTCTTTGCAAATATTAAAACAGGGAAGAATTCTAGTTGATTAAATTGATTGCTAATTTTATTGAGACATCTCAAAAGTGAATCAAGATTTACAGAGTAGTTCCTGATTCTGTTGCTTCCATGACAGTGAGTGCTACATGACATGTTCAGTCTTTCTAGTCCAGCAGTATCCAGACCCAAAGATATGATGAATAGTCTAATTAGCTGGCTCTGCCAAGGGCTTGACCCAGTTTGTATAAAGTCCACTACAGCATTCTGCTAACTGGCCAAAGAAATGTCTGGAACAAGGGAGCAGGCAGGAAACCAGTTCCAGGAGGGGCTAACCAACTCTATCCTAGGTGGAATAACTTAAACAAGGCAGCCCAAAATCATGCTGACTCAGTTCTCCAATATGTCCAGTGTGTCTGCAGGAAAAGTCACCCTGGGTGCTGAACCCACTCCTATGACTATTTATTAATGATTCCTGCTGATGGGATCCATCCTCTGAATGACCTACCACATGTTGCTACCTTCAATTTGATAAGTCACTTTCACTCTTAGATTGGACAGCTGGAGATACATGTCCGCATTGTTTGTGGAGCACGTGGCCTTATAACTTGTGGAGGGACTCCAAGTACAATCTACACTGCTGCCTTTTTGCAGTCCAGATTAGGGTGAGCACCTATGAAATGGAAAGACAGGCCTGGGGATGGGGAAGAAATGCTTCAGGGACTCAGTTGCTTACAGTAGGGAAGGGAATGTGTATGGAACTAACCAGATCCAGGGATCTACCTGGAAAGTTGGTGGGAAGTAGTGACATGCTGCTTCCAAGTCCTCTTCCCAGATGGAAGATACTTGAGTTTTTCTAACCTAGACCTTTCAGTAGGTTAAGCACACTGCTTTGCTGGGGCACTTATTCTTATCATTTTCTTCTGAACATGCATATCTGGATTTTAATTGTTTGCTGAGATTTTTTGTTTCAGGGACCAATATCAAAACTAGACCAAAAGTTACTAGTTTGGGTTTTTAGTATTCATCCTTTTGGAAAATAAGTATGTTTTCTAGCATTGTATATGTTATTCCACATAAGATGCTATGATGGTTAGCAATTAATTGTGGGGAGGATCAGAAGTCTAGAGAGTTGAAAGGTCCATCCATTTCACATATCAGAACATTGCCCAACTGTAGCATCTTGGCAATGTTTCTGTTCTTTGTTCTCTGTGATTGTCAGAAAATATTATCAAGTTCCTTGGGAATTCTGTGTTGCAATTCTGTTGGACTTAATTTTTATGGTAAAGAGTTTTATAGCCAAGATGATGATGGCTTAAAAACAAGCAAACAAAAAAAAAAACAGTCAGTTAGACTGCTGGCTAGCTTAGACCCATCTACCCCTGCTGTCAATATAATATGTTGTGCTGTCTTTTTTCATATATTTATTTTATTTATGAAGATTGACCCACCTCCATCTTGACAGCTGTCAAATGGTATATGTTGCCTATTCATTTTACTGACATTCCAGTGGCATAATACCTTCTGTCTTTTTGGAGAGCACTTTTGAAGTTATTGTGCTCTCTGGATGGTAATGCCATTACCCTACGGTAACCATGACAGTTACTGCTGCTTCCTAAGCTCCTTTTCTTCATTTCATTTTCTCATGTCATAATAATATCATTTACATAAAATAATTTATGACACATTTTTTAGTGTTAGTGTAGATACATCACATTATAATCAATTTCCTGTTGAACATTTATGTATTTTTCAATTTTTTCTTATCATAAATTCCTAGAAATGTAATTACTGTGCCAAAGTGTATGAAAATTTTAAAGATCTTTGTTACATATTGCCAAATTCTTCCCCCTATATATATATTGTACTAATTTATACTTTCACCAGCAGTGTATGAAAGTAGACATTTTACTAAAACTTCCAATAAAGCTAGACATTTTGACATCTTAGATTTTTAATCTCTGCTAATTTCATAGAAAAA
Source organism: Cabassous unicinctus (assembly GCA_029593785.1). NCBI lineage: Eukaryota > Metazoa > Chordata > Mammalia > Cingulata > Chlamyphoridae > Cabassous > Cabassous unicinctus. The sequence goes on along the minus strand of JAQZBX010027739.1, from coordinate 7,256 downwards.
ACGATCATTGTTGTCATGGTTTTATGGTTTTCACATATGCATAGCCCATTAAAAACTTTTTCTTTTGTTAATTTTTATTTCTATCTGTGGCTCATTTTCTGTCATTGATTTGTAAAAGTTAAGGATTTAACACTTTGTCAGCAGTAAGTGTTTAAAATTAATTTTCCAGTTTTATTTTACTTTTAATTATTTTTATATTATTTTGCAGGCACTAAAGTTTAAACTTTTTATGTAGTCAGGTCTATTACTCTTTTTCTTTATGTTTCCTTCTTTTGGCCTTATGCTTAGAAAATCTTTCCCCATGCTGAGATCAGACAAATGTTCAGTTATATGTTTTCCATTCTTTCATTCTTTCATTTTTTACTTTTAACTTTTTAAATAATAAAAATATTTTACTATAATTTTCAATTAAAGTAAACAATTATTTAGTTTGTTGTTTACAATGCCATTATTTAGTCTTTTTAAAACTTTTATCATTTGTACTTCTGGTAAGAATCTCAACTTAAGTAGAACAATTAAAAGAAAAGGAATCAGTTACTCATATTTTTTATTGGCTGCTTTGTTTAAAGGTTTAGTGGAAAAGAAGGCCAACATTTTAACATAAGGTCATTGACTTTTCTGAGTGCAACTTTTGGATTTACCTGATAATATGTGGGATATATGATTTTTATATTATTGACTCTAATGATTAATATTTGAATTAATTTTCTCCTATTGTTTCATGTTAAAATAGGAAATGTGTCTTTGCTGGGTTTTTGAAATTCATCAAGAGATGAATATATTTAACTTCTTAATGTGCTTGAAATTAATTTTGGTGTATGATATGAGATAGAGATCTTACTTATTTTTTCCAAATATGCAACTATATGAGCAATGCATAATTTTTGGATTGATTTCAAATGTTACTCTTATGATTAACTAAACATATTTAAACACACCCTGTCAGCCAAAGGGGTGCTGATGCAAAGTAGCAGAAATCTATTGGCTTTTTAAAAGAGTATTTATTTGGGGTAAAAGCTTACAGTTACAAAGCCCTAAAGAGTCCAGCTCAAGCTGCTTTCTCACCAAAGTCAGCTGTCACGTGTTGAAACAAGATGGCAGGTGATCTCTGCCCGGTCTCTCCTCCTTTCTTCCTCTTCAGGCTTTGTGGGCCCAGCTTCTTCTGATCTCAGCTGTAGCCTGGCATAGGGCTCATCTCTCAGGGTTTCCTATATCAGTCTGGCATAGGTCTTGTTTCTTTCCAGGCCTTCTCAGCCGCTCTGTTCTCTTCAGCTACAGACTATAGGCAAATGGCTAATGCCGGGGTCCCAGGATCAAACATGACAGAGCTCTTCTCTTCCATATGTCTTATTGAGTGAATGTCCATTTATATCAGCCCTCAAGGAGGCAGGGACTTAATCTGAGTCATGCCCTACTGACATGGTCGAATCAAAGCCCTAATATTAACAGGTAACTTAATCAAGACATGTCAGCTGATTTGAATGCATTCAAAGGGTATCACACTTAGAGGAACAGATTAGTTTACAAACAATCTTTTTCTTTTGGGAATTCACAAAAGTGATCTCAAACTTCCACACACACATATGGATATATACATGACTTTCTATTCTCTCATCGATTTTTATATTTTTAGGACAGTATCTTAGCATTTTAATTATTGTTGCTTTAAAGTACATTTTTTGTTGCATTGTGTAATTCCTTTATTTTCTGCAAATGTTAGTGCTTTACCAACACTACAACCATAGAGAACACAGTTACAAGCACTATACTTTTTAGTTTGGGGAGATTACAGTCTACAGATTCATTTACTTATATTAGACAAGATTAACCTCATTCAAAACTTACTGCAGTTTATAAATTGACATAAATACAGAAGTTGATGCAATTAAATAAAAACTTCAAGGTCTTATTTTTAAAGTTTTTAGATTATAACTTTTTCTGCAGGCTATTACCTGCCTCATGATCACCACTGGTCATGGTTCAGTTTAACTACATCGATTATAAACTCTTTTAATAAAGAAAATGTAAGTGAAAATTACAATTTCTTACCAAAAAGTTTAGGGTTTTCCAAATTTCAAATATTTGCTTCCCCTTCCCCACTTTTCAGACATTTCAAATAAAATAAAAATAACCACATCTCACCTGCAACAGTCAAAAGCAATCACTTGTATAAAATTTAAACTATGCCCCCAGCTATTTTAAGACCAAAAAAAAAAAAAAAAATGGCTGTCTACCAATCTGTTTGTCGTAAGTTAGAAATACTACATTTAAGAATTAACATGAGGGTTTCAAGTTTCCTCCAGTTTAGGCATTTATACCTTTGTGTTTGTCTTGTTTCAGGATGTTATTACAGCATTGATATTTGTGTCACCCATGTTTATGTACCTTAAAATATAATCATTTAAAACACTTAAGAATTAAATTTATGGTGGAGCTTTGGAAATTTAAAAGCAGCCAACCTTCTCAGATGGATTTGTCAGCCTCATTTCTAGAGATACTTTTACTAAAGTGAAAATGGGAACTTTATGCTTTAGTTGCATCTTGAATTACAAAATCCTTCTGCACCATCAGGAGCCTACAACATAGCACCTTTTAAAATCTGCTTTAAATGTTTGTCAAGAGTTTTACTTTGAATAGTTAACTTTTTATAGCCTTATGCTTGTCATATATCTTTGGTAAAAGCTCAATTATACAATATGGCCAAAGCATGAAGGACCAATATTGTCCAACTATTCCATGATATCCCGCTCAATTTAGTTTTCAGACACCCTCATTAACAAAACCCATTCCACCTTTTCCTGCATACTGCCTTTGCAGTCTACATTTCTCAGATTCCCTAAGTTTAATTCCTTGAGGATCTCTAAAATTATTCCTTAAGACTACATGATGCTGCTTTACAATTCTGTATCAAGCTAAATTACATTTTAATATCAGGTAATCACTGAAGGTTTTTTTTTTTTTTAGGAGGTACTGGGATTGAAGCCGGGACCTTGTTCATGGGAAGCAGGCACTCAACCACTGAGCTACACCCACTCCCCTGTCATCATGTTCTCACAAGAAAAAAATGATTCCAAAACATTTCAAAATGAAATATGTTTTTAAAAATGTTTTAGAGCTTTAAAATCACTTAAAAGTAAACTGTCAAAAGTTACTTTTAATGTTAGACTTACGTCAAATGGAAACAGTAACTTCAGCATATTAACAATAGAGCCTGAATAAAATATGTAATTAAAATATAACATATACACAATGATACTAGAATTTATGTTATTTGCCATAAATGTGGGAAAGGTTAGGATAGCTAAGTTAGGATAGCTAAGGTAAGTGTAGCTGCTTAATAATCCGTTACATTTTTGGGTCACTTTTCACATTGCCTAAATTGGCCGCAGTGGGAATTGTGCAAAAGGCTTTCTGTTAGAGTTGGTTCTTGTTAGGTTTTAAAGAATGGCTAAGACCAAGTCTCAATTGTGTCATCATTTCATCTGTACTACTGACCTGGACCTGGCTTTTCACTCGTTACTGTCATGACCTCTGTTTTCCCTGTATTTGCTGGTTTCTGACTGTCTGACATCTGAACCATAGCTCCAAGTTGAGCTTTCCCTTGTCCATATTTGCAGACTTCTTGGCTTTCCTGGTTCTACCTTATAACCTTATCTCCCTTATTCACTGCAATTCTTAGATGGCTCCAATGACAGAAAGAAGAGTGCCATCTGGCTAGCTGACCCTTCCCATAGTTCTCTCTTCCCATACTGGCCTTTTCTCAGACATTTTAATTACAGGCCTACACCATATCTGCACATTTACAGTATACCTGTTATAGCTATCTGTGCTATCCATGAAGTCAGTTTAAGACTTCATCATTTTCTTTTGTACCATCTCACCTGCAACTTTGGTTTCAACTTTGCTATGATTCTTCCATTTTCCTGTGTCTTTTACTTTGAGATGTATTTGTAATTATTGTGAGAAAGGTAAATAATAATAATAATGACAACAAGAAGACCAGGATGAAAGCAAAGTGCCACCTAAGGAAGGAAGAACAGAGAAATAAGATTAGCAAAATGTTGTTTTAGCAACACAAATAAAGGGAGGGTACTTCCCCCAAGCAACATGGTGATAACAATGACTGTTTCAAAACCTCATATTAAATTATTTTGTGACATCTGTTAACCACTAACTCAGTTTGAAAGACTTTAATGAAAGTGTCTCCATTAAACATTTAACTAATAGAGCTGGTCTGTATGTATGTACATGCTGCTCTACCACCTACTATACAACTTCAGGTCCATAAAAGTGAAAATTGCCAGAAGTTTAAAAAATATAGATATTTGAGTTTCCCTGATTTTTTGGTAATATTTAGTACTTTTCAGAACTCTAGAAGTTCTCTTGAAAGATTGAGAGAGACAAGATTTTTGTTTATTGTAGAGCAATAACATTCTACAAATACATAATATGAACAACAACAATGTTGTTGAACAACAACTGATAATTAAAAAAATTTTCTCAGTAAATATCAAATTAGGAAGCCGAAAGCATTAGCTATCTAGTTATCATTTGTCATGTCTTTGCTTTTATGCAATATATTCTCAAGTCTTCCGTCAATTCGGAACAATTAGTTGTTCTTTCTATGGAGAAAAGCAGAATGGTACATTTCAAATCATTAAAGACTAATCAAAATTTTCAAGAGCTTAGCCTTCTAAGCCATTTCTGGAAAATAAGTGATATCTAATGGTAAGTTATAAATGTAAGCAGATATGCTTATTAATTGGAATTAAATGAGTATTACTAATTTATGTACCAATAAAAGCAATTTTCTTTTGAGCTTCAGAGAGTTTGGCAATCTATTGATTTGAGTTTCAATGGTGTGTTCATTTTACGTTTTATGTTTCCATTATCTTCTCTATACTGCAAGTCCATAAGTTGCATCTTACGCAGAGGATATAGATGAAACTCTGTCTACAAACCTGCCTTAGGGGAAGGAGTGGAGTAGTGTGATGATAAGAAAGGTCCACAAGCCTAGTCTGTTAAGCCTTGGGGCAAAGTGGATGGAAAACATAATAAAATGAAACAAAAGTTAACATAGAAACTTTTCCTGAAAGCTCTAAAGCAGTGGTTAATGATCTGTTCCTTCTAGACCCCAGGGACCTTGGATTTATTAATCCACCCTCTCTAGTGGTTCTTGCTCCTGGCTAACAGCCAGAAGTAAGATCCCCTGCACAGTTCCTCCCTTCTCCTTCACCAGTTATGATTAATTGGTTTTAATGGGCCTGAGGCACCAATAGTTTTCTAAAACTCCCAGGTGATTCCAATGCTGATGAGAATTGCCAACCATTGTTCTAGTCCTGTGTACACCCAGCAATGTCTGTAGACTGAAGAAATACCATATGTACACATATATCTTGTATTACCTTTCCTCTATAATTTATGGACACAAGAATTCAGATACAAATTAATCTAAAACTGTCATGAGATAAACAGGGATTTTGTCATTAGGTATTTCTTCACCCCATATCAGTATGTCTAAAAACATAATTATCATGATGTGGAGGTTCTCAGACTTGAAGATATTGAACATCATGGCTGTGAAGTATCCAAGGTGGAGCTGAAAATTGTGGCTGAAAAAACTAGCCCTTATAGATTAAATGGTGGTCAAGACTAGTTCTTGGCTTAATCATGAGCATGAAAAATTCTACTATTAAGTGCTGGGGATAGACACTTTAAATACAGAGGGGAAGAAAGGGCTCTTAGGTAACTCATCATTGCCATGAGTCTGAGACCTGGAAAAGATTCTGAACTCTGATCCCTGCCTTGGGGAGACCCAGTGGCTTCTCTAGAAAGTGGAAAGAAAAGAGATGAATTCCTTTTTGCTTTGAGGCCTCTTATGTGCCTGTAAAATATGTCTCTTTAAGAGTGGCTGGGATTCTCAAGCACAGTGAGCATGGCTCTTTGCTCAAGGACCTGTAAGTGTAGACTGCAGAGGTTAGTTCTTTCTAGAGCCTTAGTAAGTTCTGAGTTTTGAGGGTGGAACCACATTCAACATAGGAACTTGCAGATGAGGCTGCAAGTGCAAGATCTTGGGCCTGATTATCATTTTATATATATTAGGTGTGAGTCAATTCCTTTGCAGAAAAGTGAAAATGCTTTTGGCCTTATGACTTTGGCTTTAAAATGTTTAAACTCATGACTAGGTGTCACATGCAAAAATAGGTCTGCATAAAAGGCACTGAGTAGATCCCTGTACTCTTCAAGAGAACAGCTATATTTAAAATATCTGAGATAGGAAAAATATTATGACATAAAAATACTTGAAGCAAGAAGAGTCTACCACAATCATAAGAAACTCATTCCAGATTTTAACAACCTTTTTAAAGCAGTCTTTTCTTTAATTTATTGGAAATCCTTCTTGTAGATAGTTTCTTATTCTTTTGTTCTAAGGGAGATGGATAAAAGTTGGGCACCATTCTCCACTTGATATTTCATTGTAGATCTAAAGGCATAGTTAATTTCCTATTCATGTTTTCATTTTCAGGAACAAATAAGCCCAATGTTTCTACCCTTTTCTTATTGGTCCTATTTCCTCCATAACTGGCCTTATGTGAAGCTTTGCTGGTAGTGTGGTGAACTCTTGAAGATCCTCAGCTTGAAAGTTATTGAGTAGAGTCCCCCACATCCTTATGTAAACAGTATTTACTTTCCATTACAAGTCCTTTTTCCTGAGATTTTAGAAAATGTATCAAATTGCTTTTATGGACATCTCTACCACGTGGATGGCCTAAAATTCACATAGCCCAAAACAGAACTCGTATTCCCCACCTCAGAATCTGTTCCTCCCTGTGTTCTTTGCTCAGTGAATCCTGCCACCACCCACCCAGGGACTGGGACCAGAAATATGGGGTCATTTTTTACTCCTCTAACTTTAATAACCTTTCATCAAATCAATTAGCAAGTGCTATTGATTGTTCTTCATAAATATCTCACAACTCAGTCCATTTCCTACCACCCTTACTGAATACTATCTCAGTCCAGAGATGGCTCATCTCTCACCTGGATCTCTTGCTTCCAATCCATTCTTTACACATAGCCAGAGTGGTTTTCCTAAAATGAATAATCCATAATATCCCTCCTATGTAACTTCTTAAAACTGTCTATGATAAAGTTTAAATTCCTAAACTTGGTCAGTAGGCACCCCTCCACCAGCCGTCAGCCAGTCCTTCCTGCCCAAACTCTGACTCTTCCCTCAAAAACCATCTTTAACTTTT
>JAQZBX010027738.1:0-28185 GCA_029593785.1 Cabassous unicinctus | reverse complement strand
CAATGCTGACCAGTAGAAACTCTCATTCATTGCTAGTAGAAATGCAAAATGGTACCCAAAATTTGGAAGGCAGTTTCATAGTTTCTTACAAGGCTAAACATATTCTTACCATACAATTTAGCAATCACATTCCTAGTATTTACCCAATTGAGTTGAAAACTTATACCCACACAAAACCCTGCACAAGAATTTTTATAGCAGCTCTGCTCATAACTGCCAAAAACTGGAGGCAACCAAGATGCCCTTCAATAGGTGAAAGGATAAGCAAACTGTCATAGTTATTCTGCAATAAAAAGAAATGAGCCGATAAGCCATGAAAAGGCATAGAGGAAACTTAAATGCATATTACTAAGTGAAAAAAAACAATTTGAAAAAAGCTGCATGTTGTATAATTCCACCTATATGAAATTCTGGTAAAGGCAAAACAAAAGACAATTAAAAGATCAGATGATTGCCTGGGGTTTGGGGCAGAGAAGGAAGGATGAATAGGTGAAGCACAGGGGACTTTTAGGATGGTAAAACTTTTTTGTTTGATACTGTAATAGTAGATACATGACATTATGCATTTTTCATAATAGACCTGTACAACACAAAGAATGAACCTTAATGGAAACTGTAGAGTTTAGTTAATAATAATGTATCAGTATTGCTTCATTATATCTAACAGTTACATCTAATTCAAGATGTTAACATAAGGGAAACTCTATAAGGAGGTGGGGGAGAGCATGGTTGGTATATGGGAATTCTACTACCATCTGCATAATTTTTCTGTAACTCTAAAACTAGTCTAAAATACAAAGTCTATTAATTTTAAAATACAGTCTAGACTTTAATTAATAATATAATATGATTGCATATATGAGAAACTATCTGTAGTGTCATTTTAATGATTTATTCTTGTCACAAATATGTAGTGCATCTGAGGTTTATCATGGATCCAATAGTTATTGCTACTAATAATGTCTTTGGTAATGGAATTAAGATCTGCTTACCAAATGAAGAGGCTTTTTGTATGAACAGTTGTCAGGGATAAAGTTATAATACAAACATGTGGTAAAGTATGGGAAATACAAAAACTCTATATACAGACCACAATTACACTTGGAAGTGTACAGTATCTCTCAGATGTATTGGGATGGAAAAATAATTGAAAGCCAGTAATAGTTTAGAAACCTAATCTGATTACTTTAATTATGATGTTATAAAAATATCTGGATGTTAATAAAATATATTTATAAAAATTCAATTAGCAATTTCTGTTCTTCCTATGCTAAATGTTACATGTTGATGTTCAGGTCAATACACAAGTGCTGTAACTGTACATGGTTCCTTTTCCCCATGGACAGACCTAAGAGTTTATCCTTAAAATAAGTTTTCTCCAAGTCTCTCTGTATGAGAATTTCTGGAGCATGTCAACAAGAGCTCTTCCTTGTCCACATGAGATAAGTTGAGCCCTTTTTCAAGAGCTGTAGCAAAGAAATTCTGTTAGTGCCCATTTAGTCCATCAGACACTGAAGAGATGGCAGAAATCTTTTTATCCTCTTCATTATTTTTGGCATGTCTCTAATACTGTGCCAGGAGTAAAATTTTTGGGGTAATATTACATATATGATGAAATCTCAAGTAGACAACTCTTTTGTCTTTAATATTGAGAATCTGAATTTTCTTGTGCTGCCAGTTACTAAAATTTTTATTAAAATGTCCATATTTCTATTGTATTACAGAAATGTTGTGTTTATCTAAGACATAATTACCTTGAATTATCTAATTATCTAAGACATAATTGCCTGAATTATCTAATTAGCGGTTCTCAAAATTGGTCCATAGACCCTTAGTTGTCTCCAACACCTTTTCAGAGTTTCTGTGATGTCAGATCTGTTTTCATTAGACTAAGTTTGATTTGCCTTTTTTCACTTTGTTGATATGTGCCCTGGTGTATTAGTCAGCCAAAGGGGTGCTAATGTGAAATATCAAAAATGGGTTGGTCTTTATAAAGGGTGTTTATTTGGGGTAGAAGTCCACAGATACCAGGCCATAAAGCATAAGTTTCTTCTCTCACCACAGTCCATTGCCACGTGTTAGAGCAAGACAGTTGCCAGCGTTTGCCAGGGTTCAGGCTTCTAGGGTTCCTCTCTTCCCGGGGCTGCGTTTCTCTACGGGCTTAGCTCCTGGTTCCTCCACAAGGTCAGCTGTAGACGATCAGGTGAACAGCTCACTTCTCTTCTCCTGGGGCCTTCTTTCCAACATCAAAACTGCTTCTCAAAAACCGCTTCTACTCTGTTCTCTGCCTTGCCTTTTATATTCGATTCCCTACCCACCAAGGGGTGGAGCTCAACGGCCTACTGACGTGGCCCAGTCAACGCCCTAATCATAACTTAATCATGCCCAGATTAACAGATCAGTTTACAAGCATGATCCAATTATATTTTTGGAATTCATAATTACATCAAACTGCCCAACGGCCACACCTGGTGATACAAAAGCAATGGTGGACTAGTATTCATTATATTCTTCACTGCCATGCAGTAAAAGTAGAGTGCCACTTCCACTAAGACTATCCTTGATAAAGTATTAAAAATTATTAATTTTATTAAATCTCTGCTGCTGAGTATACACCTTTTTAATACTCTGTGTGGCAAAACAGGAACTACACATATAGCACTTCAGCTATATACTGAAGCCCAAGTGGGCGGTTTTTTCAAGCTGCAAACTGAACAAGCTGCTTTTTTTCATGGAACACAATTTTTATTTGAAAAACAGCTGACAAAAAACTTTGACTATTCATACATGGGAATTTGGCAAACATTTTCTGTAAAATGAGAGGAGTGAATCTGTCACATAAGGAAAACAATGAACAGTATTTGTTGTCAGTTATTAAATTAGAGCCTTCAAGCAAAAAGTAAGTTTTTAAAATTTGTATCAGCTACAATCAACTTGCGAGCTTCCCAATACATAAAGACTTTTCTGATGAGAATGGTGATGGCATTAACAAATGTGATTTTTAAAATATTGCATAATGAAATGTGTCAGCATTTAGGGGCTTTGTATAACTCATTGAACCAATATTTTACAAATTACCAATACATGATGCTAAAAAAATCGTACATAGGGAAAAAAAAAATCAGTTCAAGAGAAACCAATAGATTTTAATGTAACTGGATATAAAAGTTCGTTGACATGATTTCAGATTCCACACTGCAGCTAACCTTTAGGAAACTATCAAGTTTTAGTGCAGTATCAATTTTCTGAAGACTATTAAAATACTCTTCCTTTTTCTAACTACACATCTATATATACTTCATCATATACACTTATACATATCTTCATATACTTCAATCAAAGCAATATATTGCAACAGATTAATGTGAAAATCTAGCTATTTTCTATTATGCTAGAAACTGAAGAGATTTTCAAATATATGTGTGTGTGTATATATATATATATATATATATATATATATAAAGCAATAGTACTCATTAAATTTCTTTGTCTTGGAAAATATAGCTATTTTTCATAAAAATGTTATTTGCAAAAATATAAAGCAGTGTAACTCTTCTCACTATGTTTTTGGAAAATACAGTTATTTTCATAACAATGCTATTTATATTGACATGCAATGAGTTATTATTGTGATTTCTAAATGGGTTAATAAATAAATGCCTCCTCATAAATTTCTAATACAGTAAACATCAATAGCTACAACCCGTATAAATAAATGTTCTTTGGTGTCCTCAATAATTTTTTAGTGTAAATAGATACCAAGACTAAGAAGTTTGAAAGTAGCTTTTATAAATTAATTCCATTTTTCCTGGTCTGTGTAGTTGCAGTTTGACTGTACTTCATAAATCATGCCTTATATTTGTGGATTGACTATCCTTGGCTATTTTGCAAACCTCTATATGCATGAGTTTATAAATCGATACTCTATGACATATGCATACAGAAATGTTCAATGTGCTCCAAAATATCTGGATAATTTCTTAATAATATTTCAAAATATCAAGTTGCAAATTATAATTAAATTATATAAGTAAACTATGTAAAAATATACGTGTTTGATCAACTTGGTTTCTAGCTGAATGTTAGTATGGCTTTAATTAAAGAATTAGGCTATGATATGTGTTTATACTGCTATGATTTTCATTCCCTGACACAATTATAAGGATAGCAAAAAATTTTTCTAAACAAGTACCAATTTTTGACAAAATCCTGTACCCCAGTGCTATATTTTTTACATATTCTGCATTTAATTGCTCCAATTATTATTGAATATATATGTATGTTGACTATTGTAACTTCAAAATAATTGTATTTAAGGGGGGCAGACTCTTGAGTCTATCTCCTTCTGCCTCTCTTGGACATCTTTGGTCCTTCCCTTCTTTGCCTTTTGGTTACAGGAATCCATTTTCCAAAGTTATCTCTCAACCAGAGCTGTCTTAAGATCTTCATAAGCCCCAGATACTACTTCCTGAGATCTTACCCTACATGAATCAAATATATTAAAATACACCCATAATTCCTATTAGATACATATTTTATTAAAAATTTAATGTTTTGTAAATTTTCCTTCTGAAATTATTTGGCTTAAAGTAACTCACTGAATTTACCATTGGCTATAATTTTTTTGCAGATATTCTTTATTCCCAGACCTTCTTGCAAAGTGAAATATAATATCAAATGGTTTTCAAATACTTAAAAATTTAATAAATAATGAAATCGGTATAATGATATGTTTTATATATTAACTATTTGTCAATCTTCACTTTTGTTTTCTTTTCAAATTTTTACCACCAATATCTTAGTTTTAAAGTTTTAAATATATATTTGTAAGCCCTAGAAAATTTCATAGGATAAATTGGATAAAATGTCCTTGTGCTTAACCCTGAAATCTTTTCAAAAGATTTCACCAAAGTCTAACACCAAAGTCTGTCTATTCACTTTTTTCAATTTATATCCTAATTTATATAGCCTAAGTCTGCTCATTTTTCCTCAATTTATCTCTTTGCATCCTAACTTTTAATCTTGTTATTGATTTTCTCTCTTCAAGATCAATAACCTTCCAATTGCCAAATACTTGAGCTTTATTGAAATAGTCATAATTTTCTTCATTGCATTCCTTCACATTCTTAGCTATCCCTTATTTTATTCCTAGTTCCCATTTGTTTCTCTAACCCTGCACTACTGCTCCGTTAATTTTAGTCAAAAATGATTCTTTTTGTGTGTCCATATCTATAGATCTTTTCTTTGATAATTTATTACATTGCCTTTTAAAGTCTTTTTTGCCATCCTACTATCAAAAAATATTTTATTCTAGCTTTTATAGTTTAAATTTTTTTCTGCTGTTTACAAGTTTATTTCTGAGTTGCAAAGATTATTTCCCCTTCCCCATGTTTTTAGAGTTTCCTGTACTCCCCCCCCCACATTCAATCTTGGCTACCACAACCAGGCAGACAGAAGGCGTGAGGACCTTTTTTTCTTGAATGTATAGTGGGAAACTTAGCAGCAGACATTACCTGCTCCAGGTTTGTCAGAGATGCATTTTAGTTTGAATTTTTAATATATCTTTTAAAAAATTCATCTGGAATTAATTTTGGGATGTGGTGTGTGAAGAGACTCTAAGCTGATATTTTATTGTTGCAAATGGCTAACTAGCTTTTTGAAAATTATATATTAAATATTCTATTCCTTTTTTTACTGATTTATGATGCCTCTCCTTTCCTTTTATCCTTATATAAACTATCTTGTTTTGTCCCATTATTTGTCTGTCTCTCTGTCACTAATTCTGAAAGGGCTCATTTAATTTATAGATAACTCTGATAATAGTTGTTACAAATTGCTTTTGGATACCTCCTCTGAAGCTATACAGAATAAATCAATGTCTTTTCCACATACTAGCCCTTTTCAGAGAAGAAACATTGATCATCTCCATCAAGCAAAGCACCAGTAGATCCTTCAGCTTTGCCTATTAGGGCATGGATTCCAGGCTCTTCACTAGCTATGCTATTTTCTTAAAACTAGTTTCTTAGGAGCGGATGAAGCTCAAGCAGTTGAGTGCCTGCCTCCCACATAGGAGGTCCCGGGTTCAGTTCCTGGTGCCTCTTGAAAAAACAAAAACAAACGACAAGCAAAACAAACAAAACCAACTCAGGGACGCTGATGTTGCTCAGTGGTTGAGCGCCAGCTTCCCACCTACGAGGTCCTGGGTTCAATCCCTGACCCCTGGTATCTCAAAAACAAACAAACAAACAACAAAAAAAAAAGCAAAAGACAAACTGGTTTCTTAGTGAGAACTGAACTGATATAGATAGATAGCCTAAAACAGATTAGTGTTCATTATCTTCCTTGACATAGACTATAAACTTATTTCACAGCAGTATAATACACACCATTTTCCTTAAGAATATTTTACATCATTTCGTTATTTTAAAGTTTGGATATAATAAAACGTGCACCTATCAAAAAGAAATTTTATTCTAAATTAGTATATGTTTCATTAGTATATGATAAAGTTTGTTTTAATATAATAAACTGTGTTTTTAGACCTAAAGACAAATGTCAATTATCCCCTTTTAACGAATAATGAATTCTTCTTTTGTTTTCTTTAAATTAATTTTGTAAGAAAAAAACCATGAATTGTCAACAAGTAAATTTCAAAATGATTCTATGTGGTGTTTGCAGAATTGCAAGTGTATTAAAATGTAAATTGAAATTTAAATGTCATAGCATCAAAAACAACATGCTTTCCTGCCCTGCCCTAATTATTAGAATCCTTCTATTTTATGTTTTAAAATAAATTAGTGCATTTATTTTTACAATGTCTTTTAGTTTCTAAATGACAAAATAAGAGAAATAGTTTTGTTTTGCTATTTTGCAGGCAGAATTCTACAAATAAAATATTGCAGGTATAGATAGATTTTATACCACCCCAAAAGTGAAGCTAATTTGAATGTGATTGTCACAATGTTTTCTGTAATAAATCAAATTATTTAACAAATATTGAGTGTGTCTACTATATAGAAACGAAAACACCACCTGTGCTTTCATGTCTTTCATTTTCCTAATCAGAACTTCAGTGTCACTAGAAATATATCTTATGCTTCTGCTGGTGCTGTCATTAATTTTACGTGTGTCAGCATTCGGTTAGCTTGAAGAATCTTCACTGGCTATCTTTTACATCCTGATGCATGTGTCAGGAAGACCCTAGGCCCCTAGTAAGCTGTGTCAAGCCTGCTTTTGGTTGCTTCCTAGCCAACAAACGAACTCACTTTAGCTAGCTTTTATGAATGCTCTTTGTTGTTTTATAAAGCATAAGCATGAAATGCTGTTGCCACTCTTTCAGAAGGACCAGATTCACCGTTTTTTGTTAGAACGTCATAACTGTTCATTTGTGAATAAAGCAGAACATATATTGGGCACTTAACTATGTTCAGCACTCTTTGTGTCTGTTTTCTTTCACCTCTATATCAATTTAGTCCATTTGCCATAATCTTAATGATGGTTTGTATTCCCTAGACTATTTAGATTTTTTTCTTCTTTGCTTCATCCTAAATTAGTTTTTTGACCCTCTCTAAAAATGCTTCATCTTTCCCAATAAGCTGTAGCATAGAAAAGAATATCCCACGCCTTTTCACAAGGACAAACAAAGCAAATACGTTCTAAGTCACTGCAGTAGTTTCCTTGGTGTCCTTAAATCCTAGACTTTCTCCCAGTATGCTGCTGAATTCCTGGAAGTATTTCTTTTCATTCTTTCTGACCAGTCCCCTAGTCATTGCTTCTATACTTTGTTAATCTTTTTTGACCACCCTAACAGTAAAGTTAGCTTCTTTCAGCAAAAATGATAGTGAGAAAATACTCTACATAAACATGATAGCAATGATATATATTATTTCAGGTACATTTACTCGTTCCTCTTGCTATGCCTATTTCCTCAACTTCCAGGCCTCTAAGTAATAGATGTTGTGGTCAAGTCTTCAGGAATTGGGGAAGTCAAGGATCATTTCAAAGCTGGATGACTGTGAGAATGAGAAAAAAAAAAAAAATGAAAAAAGTTAAAGGGATGCTATTTTTATTGAAATGGGAGTGATAATGTGTTCCACATCATATATATTGAGTTTAAGGTAATGGCAGTTTTCTGTATCCTGTTCCTAAATTTGACATAAGCAAATCACATTTTGATCTAAATCCACAATGAAATTCTAGCTGTGCTATATATGTAAGAGTAACAGAATTTTTTGTTGTCAATAAAAAAGAATTTTGGATAGTGCCAAAAATGTCCCCAATGTTCCCAATGTTTAAGAAGAATTATCTATAGGTATCACCTTACCCCTCCTTCTCTCTTAAAGAATTCAGACAATCTACAATCTCATTTTCCAGCCTCCATTTGCAGTACTGAAGTCCTCAAAAGATGGCACAAACTCAGATTGTCCCAGTTTGGCTAGGGTTATGTTCAGGGCTTAAATTTTACTAATGGGAATGATATTAAGAAATGTATGGAAGCATAATTATGGTTTTTATCTAATGTCTGCCTCTGTTGAGAAGATAGAATCATTAAACTTCTAATTGTACTATGGAAGTGAGAATTCTTTGGTTTGATGTGGATATATAGTTCCTTAGTTCTCTCTTTGCTTATTGTCATTTCTCATTTTGGATTTTTTTATTATGATGATGATGCTCTAGAGTTATAAAAGATTGAAAGATAATGGCAATATATTTCAGCCAGTAGCTTCTCTATCACATGATTGCTTTTATAAATCACTTGAAAAAGTACATCTTCATTGTGACCAAGATCTTGGTAGTTAAGATTAGCTTATTCACTGAAACTAGTAGTTTTTGCAAATGAGGCCTTAGGCTACTATTAGCCTGCCTTTTAGTAAAGTAAGGATACTTAAGTAACTACTTTCTTGAGTTCTTATTGATACCCAATAATTTTGGTATAGAAAGAAAATTGTTTTTCCTGTTCTGATTCTAAGAAAGGGAATAAAAGTTGTGCTATTAAATGACAAAATACTTTGATAGTCTGTGATTTTTAGAATGAAACAAAATCATACTTATAAGTCATATATACTTTATTACAACTAATGTAAAATATTTTACATTAAAATATTTTAAATATTAAACTAATTTTTAATTAAAATATTAAAATATTTTAAATATTTTAAATTTTAAACTAATTTTCATGCTGTAAACCCTTAGGATAGAAACAGAATTGTATTTAATTTTAAGAGTATCCCTGGAAGCAGCAGCAATAAATTGAGGAGAGTGAAATATATTTTTCAGTAATGGTTTCGTAGAGAGATGGTACTCAGTGAAATGAATATGTTTATCTCTAGCAAAGAGATTGAAAGCAAAGTGATATAGGTCTCACACTAATCATTATAGAGAAAATTTTTGCAAGAAATACACCATCTTTAATTTATTTTAGTCTTAAATTTATTTAAATTTATTTTTTAGATGGCTTATAAGTCATTTTCTTTTAAACAACTTTTATTTGGGCATAATTGCTGGTATTAAATAGAACTGAAATGTCCTGCAGCAAGGGAACTGATTCCACACCATCATCATCAGAAAATAAATCAATTATAGTTCTAATCAATCTTACATCTATTTTATAATGATGTCAAAAAACGTTTAAATGACTGCTCATGTTAAGTTAAAAAAAATAATGCCATTTATTCAGGGACTTATAAAAAAAATAAATGACATTAGAAATCTTTATAAAGTTCATCAGAATGTGGTACAGTGATGGTAATGTCTTTTTAAAGAATTTAAGTTGCAGCAGCTTGTTTTAGCAGGGTTAGAATATGCTAGAATTAGAAGCAAACTGTTCAGTTGTGCAATAAATAAAATGATTACAATGGCATATTACTGAAGAATGCCATGGAAACATCATTGAAATGTATTGTATAGACATATTTCTATGCCAGTTTACTGACATTTTCCCGTATCATTTATGGCTTCCCTGGAACACAAGAGGATCAGTTCTCTCCTTTGGGCCAGGGAAGGCATATTCCCTGAATCAGACAGCAGGAAATACTCTTTATTATCCTGTGATCTCTATAAGTTCTAAATTTTATTCAGAAAGAATTTTTCATCTGATCATGTCACCTATTTACAGCTACTAAAGCAACACTCTACTATTTTCTAAAAATGGCTCTGAAATTATCAAAATAGGTACAGGTAGTATAATCCCAGAATATATGAGAAAAATATCAGATTTTTATGTGAATTAGAAATAATTGAAGTCATCTCTTCTCACCACTTAGAAAATCACTTCTGTTTTCTGGATTTTCCTAAAGTCTAAATATCTTAAATAGGAAACCAAACTTTTCATTATATAGGATTAGAGATAAAAGTCAAAATACACATATACCTGGGAGAGGTAACACATGAACATAAATTTAAATGATTAAATCTTATCTGAGAGCAGAATTTAATAGGGCTAGAAAAGAGTGAGCAAAAGGGCACCAAGAGTGAATCTTAAAGGGGAAAATGGTCATACAAGAAAGAAGTTATAGAAACTCAACATTTTGCTTACAGCAGCTCTAAGAGTCAAGGCATCTTATGCTAGGCTTCAACTAATTCATAAGACTACCAGCTTAAAAGGTAAACAACACATCCACTTCATCCCTCTATTTTAACAATGTGCCCTGTGAAATTTTGCTGTCTGGTGGATATGTAATATAATCTTGCTTCTTTTCTTCTTTAACTTGTATATATATATATGTTCGGCCACCCAGGAAACAAGATAACTCTAAACACTTTGGTATTAGATCATGCTGGTCATCAGCATTAAGAGAAATTTAAGCATGATTTAAAGCTATTTTGGCTTTCTTAGGAATTTTTAGACAGACATTGCTTGCTAGCAGCCTAAAGAATGTGTTCTGATGCAGAGTAGTTATATTTTCCACTGAAATGAAAGTGAAAGGTAAAAGATGAAGAAAAAAATCTGAATTAAGAAAGGAAGATAATTATGAAAAATAAATTCAAGAAACCCCAAGTCTTTCCAGAAGCTAACACGTTTTTTTCTCTTTCTATATTACCAAATGTGTATCTATCACTTCTCTTCTGTTTCTCTTGCCATCACGTTAGTCCAGGCCTTCATTATCTTGTACCTTAACTATTTTAATATTTTCTTAACTAAACTTCTGCCTCCAGCCTCTCTGACTTTATATTTACCCTTAAACTATTCAAAAAGCATATGTTATAAAAGTTACATTTCTACTCCAAAACTTTAAATGGAACTCCCTATTAAAAAACAAAGCCAAATCTCTTTTACCTGAAATTCAGAGCCCTCCCAAATCTGACTCCAGCCAACATTTACAATTTTCTACCATAGTTCCTCTACAATCTACAGGAGCCTTTGGCTCCAAACAAATTTACTTAATGTCTTCCTCTTCCATACAAAATGCCAGGCACTTTCCCTGCTTCCCACCATTTCTCATAATTACATAGAATTCTCTATTCCAGCGGTTTGCAAAGGTTGCCTCATAACTGGCTGCATGGAATCACTTGATGAGCTCTAAACTAATTTAAAATTCCCAGGCGCCATTCCTCAGAAGAGTCTGATCTAGTAGGTCTGAAGTGAAGCTTGGGAATCAGGATTTAACAGCTTCTACTTTCCTGAGTGACACTTTTCTTTAAAAGTCAAATGAAAATTGAAGTTTCTCCATAATATTTATCTAGTTTTCTAATCTGTTGCCTTCTCTTTTAGTTTCAGAGCATACTGCTATACTATTAACACCCACTGCTATTCTTCTATTGTTACTTATAATTTTCACCTCTTTCTTCATCTAAATTATAAACTATTTTGAAGAGGCTCTCTTATGCCTCTGGGCATCCCCAGTATTTAGTATAGGAACTTGCACATGGCAGGCTTTCATTAAATGCTGAAGTAGAATAATACATATATACATACTCACTAGTGTGTTATATTATAAATAAGCAAATGAGTGATATAAATTGTTTCAGGATTAAAGAATTAGTGCATGTCCTAATCATACAAAAGTTCAGAAGAATTAAGGTAAAAAGACTGATTAACCATAAGTATTTATTACATTTCCTTCTAATTTTCATTACATTTTTGAAGCCTATCTAATTATGTAAGAACCATGAAATTCTATAGTTGATTCAAAAAATAGTTCATCTCAGATTGTATTTCATGATGCCAACTTAAAAAGGTTGCAAGAACTCCAAACATCCCTAGTTTTCTAACCAATTATAGGTTTTCTTTTTTGGTTTTGGCTAATCCTCTCTTGGACTTATTTATATTTTTAGCATGTATCACTTATCTGGGTAACAACTTCCATATGTTTCCTGTTTGCTATGTAATATAGCACATCTATTTATCTCTCTTGCTTCTAGCACATTCAGACTTGAAGAAGTACATGCTAGTTCTAATATTTCATGAATTGATTTGCAAGTCCCTGTTCTTCTTATCCTTATTGTTATGATTTGTAAGCATTGGATATAGTCCACTTTAAAGTTCAGTTTAATAAACATTTATTATTCTAGATGAGAGTCCAGTTTTTTAGCCTATATTATTACATTTCACATCATTAGAATTCATTCACTCTAATTCCAGGATGCTTCTATTTTGCTGTGTAGTCTTTATTAATGCTAAGCAAAGAGAACTGCATCTGTATTCCAGATGTAGATATACCATGTGTTTACACAGAGATATTATAATGTGTGCTGCTTTGTGTCTTACATTCTTCCTGATGATGCTCATTACTTTATTGGTCTTTTGACTACAACTGCACATTAAGATAACATCTTTAGGGAAAGATCCAAAGTGATTTCTTAGTGTGTTTTCTGTGAGAAAGTTGTTGTTCAGAGTCCTTTGTCTTAAAGTATAATCTAAATGTTATTCCAAAATATATTATATTAAAACTCATCTGCCAGTTTCCTGCCTACTTATACACAAATGTTTTATCTTCCAGCTTGTTATCATCATTAGCTTATCATTTCACTAATTTAAATACATCAGCATAATCTGAAAACTTGACATTTTTACTATGTATTCTCACTTTCAGATTATTTCTAAGAATGTCAACTAAGCTGGGTCATTTTACTGATCCCTGAAGGATCTCAGTGTTACCCATTTTCATTTAAAAAAATCATTTGAACTGATTCCCTATTTGTTCCTTTTCTTTATCCATTGATTCTCACTCTAGGATAATGGAGTAGGGCTGTGGTGGGATGGGGGCAGACATTGTTGGGCAAAGAAAAAACTTCTGGGAAATGTTGTCAGAATCACTGAGGTTTTTTCAAACTACAAATACTTAATGGAAATTCTGATATTTCCCATCCCAGAAAAGCTATCCTCTGCCCAACTCATTCTTCATGGGACTTATTGCTGTAGTTAACCAGTGATACTAATATAAACATTCTCTATAAAACAGGTATTTGGGGGTGGAAAAATTAACAGTCTATTCTAAGACAGGTTTTAAGAAGTATCTCACCTCCCCAATAAAAAGGATCAGCTTTGTTCTAGGATCATGGGTTGGCAAGAGAAATAACCAGTGAAGATATGATAACACTAGTCTAGGCAAGCTGATGAAGGCCAACTCCAAGGCAAGGGTGTGGGTGGGGGGGTTACTTTTATCCTCAAATAGGTTATATTTTCTAAAATGCTTAATGTACACCTTCAATCCTATTTTGAATGATTTTAGACTCTACTTCTTAGAAAACCTCAAAGTATTTTTGATCTAACAGAATCTGACAATGATTCTCTGTATACACAGGTCCACTATATCCCGTACCACTGCACAGTTGCAATATGGCAGAACTGAATGTAGAAATACCCAAATTAGATCCTAAGGAAGAAAATGTTATTTATTTTGAATGTAATATCAGTTTTATTTTCTATCAATAATCTTCCAGAACACAGTCATTCCCTTTGTACATGCCAAGGTCTTTATTAGTCAAAGCTTTCATATTCTTATATCTCATTTGTTTATCTTCCAAAGTTGTGTTTAAACTTAATTGAGAGCAAAATAAATTAGACAAGAAAAGGAGGAAGGGAGAACTATTACTGAATCTGTGGGCAAAGTTAGCGTAGCTGTCCTCCTCCTAATCAGAGTCATTGTGACCTGCCTTTACCTTCCTACCCTATACTTTACAGTTCTGTACTATTGAAAATGGATAATGCACAATAAATTAGGAGACATAATAAAAATAGAATGATGGGAGAGTTGGAAACTGCATTGACCGTGCTGGAAAAGAGAATTGTGGGTGTGGATTAAAGATATTTCTGGACAAAGGCTGGACCTCTAGCCAGTGTGAGGAAAGAGAAAATTGTAGAACAGCCTCATATTAAGAAATCTCATCCGAGAACACCTAAATTTAATAAACAAATATTAGAGACCCATTGTTTATCTTGCAAAATACTGTTTTTGAAAGGATTATCTGCAAGATACTTTAAATAATGGAATCCTTTTTAGTGCATTCATATGTGATTGAGGTACAAAAACAGGAATAATCAACTTTTCAAAGCTACATCTATTATATAAATTAGGGTACCCTCATAAATATTTAGTTATTTAGACATTGAATACCAACTGTTTAATTTTAAATTAGGACAAAATAATAATCAGTTTAAGGTTATTCAACTTGAATTTTCCATGATGTCTATTTTATATTTTAGTCAAGTATCAACATTTTCCTCAAAATTTTTGGATTTCCTTTACTTTTTTGATGCCCCAAGCCTGGGCACACTGTCCCTGCACTATCTGTATACGTAGTGTACAATTGTCCTAGCCATTGTATCTGCAGAGATCAACTTCGTGTGACTAAGTTAAATAGGAGTGCATGGTTCTTTCACCAAGATAGACTAGAAAGTTAGCAATAACTGTGTAGAAGTGAAACAGCAAGGGATATGCAGTTTCTCAAATCAGCTAAAGTCTGTATTGAAAAATACTATAGACATGATGTCAAATAAGCCACTGCCCTTTGTATAATGATGTAGGGGTATGTCTATTTAGTGGTTGCCAAATCTAAATAAAATGAATCAAAGTTATTGGCTGTGTACCTGCCCTATGTCTAGCATTATATATATATATACTTTACAGCACATGAGGAACACATAAAAAATAAGCTGCAAGCACTCTATCTTTTAGAAAATAATTGTCTTTTGGGAATAATGAGGCCTACAGTTAGCCCACATTACAAGAAAGACTCTAAATAAGTGGTAATAAGAGAGAGAAAACACCAGGGCTAATAGTCCAATCAGGAAGGACTTCTAAGAACAGGAAGGCTTTGAAGAGATCCAGCAAGATGGGTAATATTTGAGTTAGGGATAAAGAGAGTAGAAGGAATAGCCTTAAAAACCATGGCAGAAGTGGGATAAAGGGCAGTGGTTTTCAGGGGAAGGCTGGTCTTACTTGATAAACATCACTCCTCTTTTGTGGTCCACATGGATGCCAGGTATCGACATTGAACTTTAATTTAGTAGAGTTTGGTTTGAGTGGTATTCTTTTAAAAAAAAAAAAAACTTAAAAAAAAAGAAACTTTCTTCTTTGTTATTTGCCTCCAACACAAATACCACATGGCTTTGACCTCGAATATGTCTCTGCTCAATGCAGAAATTCATATTGCCAAAAGAGAGAAGTTGCTCAGATTTTACAAGTGCCAAAGGAGTTTCAGTTGTTTAATTATTAATATACATGACTGGTATCAAGACTTCTGTTTTTTTCAGACTATAATGAATACCATGTGTGTGCGTTAAAATATTTATTTTGTGACTTGGCTGTTGCTAGATCATTTTTGGAATTTGCTATTACTCCCACCTCAAATATTTCATAACAATCGCCTGGACTATGAAGAAATGTCAAAATATAAGTAGTAAAAATCAAGTTATCCTGGTACTACAGATTTAGAATTTCAGCTTATTTGAGTACACAAACTCCAGAATGTGCAGTGCAGTCAGAGATTGCATGTCGACATCCAAAATAAACTTGAAATTCTTATATAAATTATATTTCATGCCCCCAAAATCAAACTTCACCTTCCATAAACATGACTGTATGTGTGTCACAGCATATTGTTATCTGTTTGTGGATCCCTGTGGTAGTTTGGACTGCTTATGGACCCTGGAAAAGATCATTTCCTTAGAGCTAATCCATTCCTGTGGGTGTGAACCTATTGTAAGTGGGACCTTTTGATTAGATTACTTCAGTAATGCATAGCCCAGGGTGGATCTTAATCCTCTTACTGGAGCCTTTTATAAATGGGATGAATATGGAGAGAGACACAAAGAAAAGCCTCAGAGACAGAAAGAAAAAAGACACAAGAGCTCAGAGAGGAACCCACAAAAGCTGAGAGAGAAAGCCACAGACAGAGCAGCTAGAAGCTGAATGCAGCGAAGCCTAGAGAAGAAGGCAGAGACTGGCAGATACTGCCATGTGCCTTCCCATGTGATAGAGCAGTCCAAGATTGCCCACAGCAGGTCTTTGGGGAGAGAGTATCACCTGATGATGCTTTGATTTGGACACTTTTCTCAGCCTCGAAACTGTAAGCTTGCAAGGCAATAAATCCCCATTGTAAAAACCAACCCATTTCTGCTATACTGCTTTTGGCAGCTTTTAGCAAACTATAATGATCAGTAGTTTTGTATAATATAATTAAGTGTGCAGTTTATCATTTCTAGGGGCACTGAGTTTTTCAGGTTCTTTTTGGAAGTTTCAGAAGTAATTTCATCAAGTACCAGGGAAAGGATATCACTCTCCTTCCTCCCTTCAAAAGGATACTTGATGCTTGATGTTCTCTTCCATGACACTTGATGCTTTCCATGCACAGGCTGCCACAGAACTAACAAAGTCATGGAGTCTTCTCTTGGTAGAGGCAAGCTAGCAGTCGTGCACACTTCTGGCTCTCAGAAGACAGGATGAGCCGACTCTAACACACCACTGCCTACAGACCTCAAGGACAGTTTATGCCATGAACCACAGCCTGGACTTGATCCCTGAAAATGTATAAGGTCATTTTTTAAAAGCATAAAAAGATAATTAATGAATGGTGCTTCTCTCCACCAAAATTGGGTATTATTGCTTTATATAAATTTGGAAAGGTTTTACTATAAATAGTTGTATTTCTCACACTGAACTGGAAAGGTATTTCTCACACTGAACTGGAAAGGTATTCCTCAAAAGAGAGTATTATGCTTAGGAAAAAATATAAGCATGCCAACCATAGAATAAAAATATAGAGATGAGAAAAAGAAATGCTCCTGAAAATAAAAGGTAGACCTACTTATTATGGATGAAACATAAGGTGTGTGAAAACAATTATAAGCTGTACAGCACTATATAAATGTTAGTTACGTTTCCCCCAAACCATGAACCAACATAAGAGCAAAATTTGTAAAATGATAAAAAAAAAAACAGGAAAAGCACTTAACACCTAATGAAATGCAGTATCTTTTTAAAAAAATCACTTTTCACTTTTCTATCTCAAGAAAAGAAAAGAAAACAGCACTACAAGAATGTAGTAGTAGGTACATGGGTTAGAAGGGTCAGAAAATGCACTGAATAGATTTCATTGACAGGTCTCTCCTCCTCAGTCCAGCAGAGCTTATACCCACACCCCAAGTGTAGTATGGTAGGAGAAACACTTAAATGCTTATACAGTCTCTCTCCTGGACAGAGATTGGGAGCAATTTGAAGCTTTCCAGGAAACTCATAAAATATTCTGTAATGTTTATATTCATATCACCAAAGAAGAAAGAGATATGATCAAGTATTAATTATATGAGAGCAGTCTTTTTAAAAAAAACACAGATTAAGGATGTTCAAAGGAATTGTCTTATTGGTCTGGATAGCAGATCAGTATTTTTGTAATCAGTGGTAAATTTTTATCAAATATCTAAATAAAAACATAAAGTATGTTTTATAATTGTGCAGTGGATGCTGAGCAGCCTAGGAAAAATAAACAAAACACTTGAACTTATCTGCAAGACTTATTTTTGTCTATAAATTAAATTTATAGAATAGTTTCTAAAATGCAATAATTTAGAAACTTCAAAAGTATACACAACTGTAACTAATCCCATTGCTTTTATGAAACAGTATATCATAAAATTGATTCTGAGTTTTGTTGTCTGATGTATTACATTTTCACTTTGTTTGAGACTCAGAAAATATGGGAACATAAAGTTCACTCTGATTCCTATAAAGTCAAGAGTTTGGCAACAGTAAAAAGCAATTTCTAGTCACTCTGTTCTTAAAGAGATTCTTCTAATGTGTATTATCTTAAAATGCATGAAACGTGTTGAATCCTAAATTGGGAAAGAGGGAACAGGAAAATGTTGGATGAAATGCAATCCAAATATAATTGAAACCTTTAAATGATAATTAATTAGAAGCACAAGTTAACTAGGCTGGAAATGCAAGTTTTTGAGTTTAAATGACTCCTAAGGATGTCTCAAAGCCAAAAAATAACTTATTTGTGGATTATGACTATCTAAATGTACTACATTTTTGGTTCTTTTGTCTCAGAGAATCAATAGTTTATGTTGGTAATCATAAATGCCTTGACTTATCCACTTTATCAAGCTGAAACCCTACTTTCAGCACCTTTCGTTAAGTTTTCTGGAAATTTTTACGAATGTCATCTCATTTGATCTCCCCAACACTTTCGCTGTAAGTGAATATTGTGCTTTATGGAAAAACCAATATCAATTAAGAAAGTGCTACCTAACCAAAGACAAGTAACACCAGTAATAGGCTTAATATATTTGATGTGAACATATGTACATATATATTATTGGGTTATTTTAACTGATAGATGAGATAGATTGTTAGATATTAGGTTATTTTCATTATTAGATTTTATTTTACTATTGCAAATCCTTTCCAAACATTACATGATTTAATTGAAGATATACTGCCTCATGCATTCTCTTAATTTTAAATAGTAAAATAAAGCCTCAAGACTTGCCTTCTACTTTCTAAATACTGAATCACTAATACGTTGGAAATCTACAGTCATTGGTACTTTGGGACCACTTCAAAGATTCTGCTTTAACAGTATGTTTTTTTTTTTCTGGAGGTACGGGGGGGCTGGGAATTGAACCCGGGACCTGGTATGTGTGAAGCCAGCACTCAACCATTGGAGAAGCCCTGGATATTCTCCAGGGGCCTTATCATTGGGCCCTTCTGGGGGATTGATGGGTAGGGTAATCAATCAAAACAGCAAACAGCTGGGACTCCTCCACTGTCATTAGCAAAGGGGCGGAATAATTAATGGTTTTAAAAAGCAAGTGCCAAAGCAAAATGCTCCCTGCTCTTGCCTTTTTCATCCCTATTCTGACCTTCTTCCCTACCCTGCCCTCCATCAACACGCAAGTAAACCTGGGGATTTATAATCTGTAATGGGGAATTGTAGTCTGTAAATTGACCCTTTTTATCACTTTTCAGCCCCTTCCTCTCTACCTGGGATCCTTTATCTGTGATTTTTCTCCCATTTCTCTTCTCTCCATTCCTTAATAAATTACTGGCCTAGCTTTAAAAAAAAAAAAAGATTCTGCTTTAAGACCACAGTAATTTTATGGATTCATTTCCCAGTTCTGCACTCTGTGGTGTCTTTCCTCTTTATAAATGGAAATGGAAAAGTTTCTATTCTTTGAAGAATGTGGCAATACATTCATTCTAAAGGAAAACTATTGCTATAGTTTTTTTTTTTTTTAAAGAAAAACATGAATTATATTTTGCCAAATCTCAAGTTTAGTCCTCTTAATTTTCCTGTTTTACTTAATGACATCACAATTTCTTCAAATCATACAGCTTTGAAATTCCTGAGGTTTTTTTAATCTTTATCTTCCTCATCTAATTCACACTTCCTATGAATTCTGTCTACAGGGTAATTTGCACATGGGACCCATTTTTTCCCCATTTCTATTACCAATACCATTGTTACCTCAACTGGAATATTACAATATTAATTGAACTCTCTCTCTTACTTTTGTATATCCCCACTCCAATCTATCCAATAAACTGCTTCTTGCTTTCCTAAAGAAAAAAAAACAAAAACACTTTTTAAAAGATTTTTATCCCCACTGTCCATGAAATGAAACCCAAATTCCTTGCCTTATAGAGTCTTCATATTTTGGCAACATGGTATAGTAGTAAAAATATATTGGCTTAAGGCATGGTTTTAAATTTAGATTCCTCCACTCACTATCTCTGTGATCTTGGGCAAGTTGACTAACTTTTCCTAAGCCTGAGTTTCCTTCTCTGTAATATGAGGGTAATAGTATCATTTTTAAATATTAAATTAGATTGCATATATAATGCAATTAACATAGTATCAATCATATTGTAGGAACAGTTAACCTTTTCCATCCCTGTTCTCAGTCAACATCCTGTTGTTCAGAACTATGCTCAAGTGCCTTCATTAATCCCCCGTTTTGCCCTTTTCAGAAATGTCCAAAATACATCACTCATTCTTATAAGAAAAAACATATCTTATCTTGTTTAGTTTTGTAGTTACTTACTCTATAGAGCATTGACTTCTTTAAGAGGGAGAGGCCAAAAAACATAATCCTTGAGTAGCCTTATTTTTAATACATATATCTCACCCAATACTTGCCTGTAATAGAAATACTCTATTTACTGAATGAATGGAAATATAATTTTTGGGAAATTTTACCTCAACAAAATGTTACCCACATGAAATATAATTATAGCAATTTTAATTGTCAGCCTGTCATATAAGACACCACCCAGCTGCTTTCTCTTTCCATTATTTCAACTTCTAAATGTAGCTATTCACTTCTTACTTCTTTCACAAAGGATGCTATTATCATCATCAAACACATTATGGGAAATAGGGTAATAATTCAGAGCTTATAGTTAACAGGTAAAAAAATGAAGCTCTGAAGAATTAACTTTGAAAGTATAGCATATCTAAAATAAGAACTGGAAAAATCTCCATAAAATATGTTCAACCAAAATAGAATTTGCTAATACAGAGTCTAGACTTACTTAAAAAGTTTAGAATGTTTTTTAAGGGAAGGAGGGATTGATGAGACCCTTTACTAAGGCAGTGTCAGTGGGACTGGATTGGTAATAGTAGTGGAAGAAGAGAAGAAAGGGAAATAAATTAGCCTCTACTGAAAATCACCTAACGGGTATATATACATTATACAGTTTAAACCTTATACGACCCATTTTACAAGTGAAGAAATTGAGGCCCAGGAACATTAAATTTCTTGCTCTAAATTGTACATTAACTAAGGGACAAAACAGGGTTTCAAACCTAGGCCTGTGTCACTAAAGAACCCACATCTTTTCTATTATACCATACTGACTCTCAACCATATCAACTTCCTAGCAATTTGAGGATCCAATTTGAGAGTTACTTAAGCAGTAGCATAAATGATAGGACTCAGTAACTGAAAATAGGAGTTAGAGGAGATGGAGGAATGCAAGACTTCTAGCTGAGTGGTTGGTGGCGTAACTCATATATGAGTATAGGACAAGAACAGGTTTGAGGGGAAAGATCGTGAGTTCAGTTGGGAATACTTTGAATTTAAAGTTCCTGGAAGCAATCAGGAGAGTTATCCAGTGACTATTAGATATATGGACCAAGAGCTCAAGACAAAGCTGAGGAATTAAATTCCAGATTTCAGAATAATCAACATGAATCATAATTGAAGTCATGGATGTAGATATAATTACGCAGTGACTGTATGAGTAGAGAATATAAAATAGGGACTAAACATGCTAAAACTTTTCAGTGACCTCAAGGGAATATTTTAGGATGATTATCCAAGGTTGTTTTTAAAAACCACATTTCCACAGTTTTAAGAGAAAGGAGAAAAGTCATTATTATGTAAGTAGCATAACTTTTAAATAGAGTAAAGTTTTATGAATTTAGGCACTCTGGAAGGAAAACCAGCTTAGAGTGATAAAAATCCTGACTCTGGAATATTTAGAATAATCAAAGAAATTTAGTTTTTTCATTTTTATTTACCATAATAAGTAAGGCATATAATAAACATTTATTGAGTGCTTGTATGTACCATGCCTTGTGCTATGCTTTATATACATTCATTATTTTAATAAACTCAAACCCAATAAATTAGATATTATTATCTTTGTTACTCTAATGAAGAAAGCAAGATTCAGAGAGATTAAGTAATTTGCCTAAGGCTAATAGCAATTGTGCTAAACCTTGGATTCAAATCCAAGCTATGGTCTCTCTATTATACTTCCTAAAAGGTCACATCCAGGAGAGGTCCCTTTAAGGTACTTGCTTAAATGAAATAATGACAACTTGTAACTGCATAAAAATTTTATATAAAACTTTTCCTAAAGTGCCAGAAAAAATTATGCAGTTTTTCTAGTAGCTTATTTTTTACTTATTAATTTATTTTAAAACCATCCTGTTTTACAGAAAATATAAAGGTAAATGTCAACCAGCATTCATTTTAATTTTCACAAATATGAGTTAGATAAGGTAACTGAGACTTAAAAATCTGTTTGGTTTTATTAAATCACATTTTGAATCTATGTCAAGTAGTGAAATAGGATATCATATTGAAAGTTTTCCCAAATTTGCTTTTTTTCTCTAGTTGTTAAACCCAGTCTATCAAAGTTTGAGAGGATCCTGGATCCTCAAATCATGAGTTGCAATTGGAAAAACCATATGTAAAATAAGTCATTGCCTAAGAGATTTCAAAATTTGCATGGGGTTGTTCTCCTAGACAAAGGATTTACTTAACATCTATTGTTTGATATATAAATATTACTTGAAAAAATTAGTCAGCAAATGCTTCAAAACAGCAATTAGGATTATAAATCCCTAAGAAAGCCTTCAAAGTTAGCAGATACATTTCATGATTTCAGACATACTTAAAAATTAGAATTGTGTTACATTTATGACGTGTTGCATTTCAGTTACTCAAAAATATCAATTTTAATTAATCTCTTGGATAGTCAGTGCAGATAAAGATAAATTGAAGAAGAATCATACCAGGGTTTGGAAAAAAAATTACAATATAAAGAATAAAATTTCAGCAAATTTAAGGTTTCATAATTTAAGCCCATTGTTGATGATATAATCTCACATATGCATAGTTATAGTTTTGTTTACAATTATAGTTTTATAGTTAAACTTATACATTATATAGTTATAAATTGCTGGGCCTTTGAAATTTTTATTAAAAATACTATGATCCATAACCATTTTAAGAAATAATGATTATTTTCAAGAGTTATTTTGGTAATTATCAAACTTTTTGTAAAAAATTGGCAAACTCTAAATTGCTTAGAATTTAATGACAGTATTATTACTTCACATTCTTAGTTAATGTTTTCTTCTGTAGGAAGTAAATCCTACAGATTATTGTTTTCTGATATAGTTCTTCTAAATGATGGGATTTACATCAGACTCTTAAAATTTGTTGGGATTAAATTGTCTCTTAAGAAACTGTTTTGTAGAAGCTAAGCATTTCCCTTTCCACCCCCGCCACCTTTCCCCAGCCACATGCAGATGGCACTGACTAGGGCAGTATATTATCCTGGTCTATTTAAAGGAGTTAATTAGTTGTGGGTATGCTAAGTACATCTTTAGATTCGTTGTGTTTTCCAAACAGGTCCACACCACATGTGGAAAAAAAATAACTAGGTGGCTAAACTCTCCAATTGCCTCTAATAGGTTTTATGGGAAAATAGAATGAGATTGATCTTTAAATATACTGTCATAACAATTTAAATTTTATTGTTTTTATTGAATTGGATTTAAATATCAGTAATTGAAAACCTATGGTGTGGGAATCAAGAGACATAAAGAAAACTTTCCTTCTCCAAAATACCTCTCTGTTCCTTAAACACACACTTGCCTGCTGCAGCCCCTGAAATTTTATCATTCCCCTACCTTAAGCATCATATCCCCAGGGACACACAACTAAAGAACAAATACTCCTGGAAAAGTTTACACGTTGATCTATCACATCAGTTTGTGAAATTGAACTCTGACAACACGGCTGGGAGGAGAGGCATGAAAAAAATGGCATTCAGGAAAGTTTTGAGGGGCAGGGTAAGGGAAAGAAACAGATCTGTAATAACAATCAGAGAACTAGGCCCAGAGCAGGCAGATCTGGGCATGCAGGGGCGGAATAAAAGTTCCAAGATTTGGAGAAAAGGAATAGCTTATAATGACAGAAAACTGCTGAAAGACAACAAGGAGGATAATGAACATACATTTCTCCTGCCAGTTCTGAGTCTTGACATATACACTACATTCACTTTCTACCATTTAATTCCGTTATGATAAATTTCTCTAAGAAAGCACGTTTTCCTATAATTTTAGGTATTTAATTTGTTTCTTTGTCCTCTGAACTTACATAACATTGGTGCATGCATTGCTGAGCACTCCTCATGGATCCATGCAACTGCATTTGTACGAATGTGCAATGTCACGATCTAGGTTGTGATGACCATGACATTCTCTTTGCATAAGCCTGTAGTGTGTTCCCTCCATATGCTTCTAAAAGCCTGAATTCCAAGTCAAAAACTATAACATTAGAAATGCATAGCATGACAGTATCTCTAAAGTTAAGTAATCCCTTATGAATATCTGACTGCTTTCTTTTTTGACATATAACTGTATTTTTCATAATTGACTGGAATGTTGGGCTGAAGCCAATAAGATAAAATTTAAGAAAGATAATGGCAAGGTGCTATAAATACAGGTTCAAAACATCAATTGCACAAGTACAGAATTTAGGAGACCTGACTTGGCAACAATTCATTTGAAAGAGACCTGGAGCTTTTAATAGCCAAGTTTAAGAAGACTGTAGCCAACTTTTGGCACATCTGCTCCAAACTATATTAATGGCAAGCTCAGGCAGCCTTAATAAAAGTATAATGTGGGGAGCACCTGCTTCAAGTGGTTGAGCACCTGCTTCCCATGTACGAGGTCTTGGGTTCAATCCTTGGTATCTCCTAAAAACAAAACAAATGAAAAAACCAACTCTCATTGGGGAGTGGATGTAGCTTAATGGTTGAGTGCTTGCTTCCCATGTATGAGGTCCCGGATTCAATCCCTGGTACCTCTGAAAAAAAAGGTATAATGTATAATCCTGTTGTTCCTGGCTCTACCCTTCTCAGTTTGGAAAATTCAGTTCTGGGTACCTTATTTATATAGTATCTATAGAGGACTGGGGGGTGGTGAGAGATTGAGAAATCATATTTCAGGGTAATGGTTGAAGGAATTTGCATTGTTTAGCCTGAAAAATACAAGATTAAATAGAAAGTATAACAGGTTTTATATACTAAAATGAATCTTTGGGAAACGGATGTGGTTCAAGAGGTTCGGCATCCATCTACCATATGGAGGGACCGGGGTTCGATACCCGGGACCTCCCAGTAAAAATAAATAAATAAATAAAAATAAAATAAAATGAATCTTATGTGGAAGATGATTTATAGGAATAGGAGTAAATATATTTACTAATTCACTGATCTAATTTAGATTATATAATAAATTGATGTTATGATATTTATATTCCATACAGAAATAAGTATTAGGAGTCCAATATGAGCCAGTGTAGGTAGAAATTAAGTAGCAAGAAAAACCTGGACTTGGTAATATAGGCTGAGACAGCACTAGAAAGACTAAGCAATTCTCTGCAGATTAGAGGTATTCAAATCTCTGATCTATTGACAGGCCAGCATTTTAAATAGCCAAAAACCACTTAAAATTGTTGTGGAACTTATAAGATTTTAGAGCTGAAAGAGATTCTAAAAAGCACCTGGTTTAATCTTCTTACAAGGAATTGAGTATGAGAAAACTTAAACAACTTGCAAAGTTCATAATTCAAATCACAGGTAGATCAGGAACCAGAACTCTGGTCTACTGATTGTTGTCAAATGTGTTAATTACACTAGCCAAGTAATTATTTAAATGATATTAGGGGAATGCTTTTCATTATATAACATATTAATTATAGAAATTCCTCACTTATTTTGAAATCAGTGACCTAACATCTCAACTAAACCATGAAAAGTTAAAAAGTAAGCAGAAAATCCTCTAAAGCACAAAAATAAAATCTCTATAAAACCTTACTTACTAAACTCATTAACTCTATTCATATTGGAAACTTCACTGCGGTCATTAATTCAGACACTAGGTCTATTCAAAGTTACCTAATCCTTCTGAACCTTTATTTCCTCATCTGTAAAAGAAAAATAATGCCCACTTCATTGCTGATCTAACCTTCAGAGATGACATGATAAGGGCCACTCATTATGAAATTATCTGAGACAGATTGAGCCAACTCATCGTTGCTTTTGATTTAATTTTATAACAATAATCTTATAATAATAGCGTTAAGACAAGTAACATTTAATTGAATGTAGTTAGATCCAAGAAGTAAAATCTCTTGATATGTTTAAGCGGATACTTCAATGTTATTTCCTTGTCTATCCATTTCATATCCTAAAACATTTTATTTTACATTTATACTACAGAATAGAATCGAATAGAATCTGTCACTATTTAAACCAAATTTGGTGTCTTGTATTTTCAAGATCTTTGATAGTAGCATATTTTACAAAAATGTTTAAAATGTTCAAGAGAATAAACACAGGGCTGAATTGCTGGATTGTGGGCTTCCACAATTGTGGGCTTCTTTGTTTTCTCATTGTTTTTTGGAATGACCATAAATCCTGATGAGGGAGAGAGGATTCTACAAGGGAAAATAAAACAGAATACATGGTTCTCATCAGTGAGTTTCCTACCATTCCAACAGTGCCACTGCCTGCCCCAACATTATGTCCAACACTGCCCTAAATTCCTTACAGCAAGAGTGATCACACATCTTCATTTGCCCAGGATGGTCTCAGTTTACACCTACTATCCTGATGTAATTATAATAGCATCTTCTTTTACTCTCAAAAGTGTTCCAGTTTGGATGATAAATTATATGCAGAATGTGCTGTAAATGTTTAGTAGCTGACCCTCGGGAAAAAATGTACATATAAATATATATATACACATAAAAGTTCATTATAAATTTTTGTAAAATAAAGGAGGCATAGCACACAATTCACATAAAAAATAAAATATGCAATACCCACAAACTCTTTTGTTGATTTTTATTTTTCTCTAAAGCCAAAATAGTTGCAACTGAGAAACAAATGTAGTTCTGACCTAAATATTGGCTGATATTTTCATTTGTGTCAATAAATAAGAAAAAAGTGAATTAATGAAGTTGTATCTTGGAACTTTACTCATTTGTCATTGATGTGAGTGACTTTAATATAGAAGAATATTTCCTCTTTTTTGTTCTATTTTCAATGTAAAGGCTGTAGACACAAAATATAAATTTAATCTATATGATTAACATTTTCTCAGTCTCTTAAGTCTGGACAATCAACAAAACTATAAATCAAGCCTTGATTTATAGTGTTTCTTGATTTCTGTAGTATAAAAATTCTCATGATAGCTGGTTTCAAGCTACCAAAAAGACATCACCGAATAGAGTTTGGAAGAAATATACAGTAGCACACTATGAAGTAGTATTTCTACCACACAGGTACATTAGATGTAAATAACCTCAAGAGCATAGATAACAGTAAAATAATTTGGAAGT
Source organism: Cabassous unicinctus (assembly GCA_029593785.1). Lineage (NCBI taxonomy): Eukaryota > Metazoa > Chordata > Mammalia > Cingulata > Chlamyphoridae > Cabassous > Cabassous unicinctus. The sequence goes on along the minus strand of JAQZBX010027738.1, from coordinate 590 downwards.
GAGGAGTTTTGATTATTTATTACTTTTGCTTTTAATATCTATTTAACTGAAGTTTATATAATTAAATGTTTAATAATGACTGTGTTTAACAATCTATTCACAAAATTTCTGAAAATATAACAATTGATTCTCATGCCAGCTCCAGCACAGCATTGAATGTGGTCACTCTACTTATAACTGATCCCCTATATCCATTTTTTTCATTGAGCAAATATTTTTAAGCACTTAATATGTGTCAGGAACTGGCTAGTTGTCGGGGGTGCAATACAGCAGGATGCCTCCTAAGGAGACCCTAAGCCAGTTTGGCAGCTCCTATAAGGAGAGTTTATATCTGTTCCTCAGGCTATTTCACAATTTTATCTGCTCCTCTATTGTTGCTTAAACTTAATCTTTGTGTACACTTTGATCCCAAATTTGACTAAAAGTTCTTCAGATATAGAAACCATATGTGGTAGGATCTTCAGAACCTGTGAGATGTTTGTTGTTTTAAGCTGCTAAAATTTTTGGATAATTTGTATGCAGCAGTAGATAACTAATATACATTTTTTTTTTTTTCCTCACACTGCTTAGTACTATTGGCAACATTTTAC
>JAQZBX010027737.1:0-28191 GCA_029593785.1 Cabassous unicinctus | reverse complement strand
AAAAAAAAAGAGTAAAACACAAATATGGGTGATATTGCATATATATGACTGTTTTTACAAAATATAAATACAAATATACTAGAGAGAAGGAAAAAGAATAGCAGCTATGTACAGCAGGGAAAGCAGAGAAAGATTGAGAGGTGATGAGTTTTGTTTTTTGTTTATTATTATTGGAATAATGAAAGTGCTTTAAGAATGATTGATGTGATGAATACACAATTATGTGATTATACCAAATACACTTTCTATGGATTGTACACTTTGTATGGATTTATGCTTTACTAATATGTATCAATAAAATTGATTTGTTAAAAAAGAATCCTCTTTACAAATGAGTTCACATCTACAGGATTGGTGTTAGGACCTGGCCATGTTTGTGTGGGGACACGATCTGATCCATAACATTTAGTAACAAGAAATGATATAAATAAAAATAAGCGAAAACATGAATATTTTTGTTGAGTATAATATGATGTTGCAGTGTACTTTTGTTCTAGCAAAAGCTACAGAGAATATACCCCAAATAAAATTGTAATGATGTCCTAAAAAATAAAATTAAAAAAGAAAAAAGTAATAGTTCATGACCCAGACACACTTTAAAAATCAAATTGTAAAGAAGATTTAGAAACAAGTTTTCTCACACAATTCTAATGTGATTGTAAATACAAACAATTATCTATAGAGAAATGTGACTATATGTCAATATATTTGGAAAGTCATCTTCTAAAAATATCTAAGAAACCAGCAAATAATTACACAGATGCATAAGCAAGAGAATTTATAATGTCAAGGGTCTTATACACATGCGATATACACATGCCAACTGGGGGAATAATTTCATAAGAAGAAATTAGAATATTATTTATCAAAGAGCATCATTGTCACTGTCTAAACTCCAAAAAATTTGAGCCAGAATGTAAAAGATCAGCTCTTTTAATAGTTGAAAATTAAATACTTTATAATGACCTGTAATGCAATCTTAGTGAAGTAAGTTATTACTTATACTATTTTATCTATAATGAGGAGTTACCATGTGTCTCTAATAGTGTTCAGCACTGAATATAGCCCACATTGATCTATCTGCTATGGCCTCTGCAGTGCTCTCAGCTTCTTATTAAATGATCATCCATCACACTCCCAGATCCACTAACCTTGTCTTAATTTCCTCGTAAATTCCAATCTCTTTCCAGATTCAGGGACATTACAATACTATTCCCTTTATCTAGAAAATTCTTTAATTCATTTTCCTTCTTGCTAAAACTTCTTGATCATCTGTATATATTTGAAGGAAAGAGGGATATAATGAATCGTTTTAGTGACTTCTCCTAATGGGAGATACCTTTAGTTAGTTATTAAAATATGTAGTACTTGAAACACTCATTATATATTCAAATGTGACTGGATAATGAAAGGCATTTGTTTCACATTATATATTTATACAAGTTAGAGTTCAACTGCTAATGTCAAGGATCATAGAACTACATATGCATAACTGAAACATAATTATTTACAGAAGAAATTGATATTATGATGACTTGCAATATAGTATGGTCAGCTTGATTTTCTTGGAAAACTATAAAACTAATACAGATATTAAGTAATGTAACATTACTTCTTTCAATCATACCATTCATACCATACTAGTAAAGGTGTATAATTGGAGCCATTCAACCCTACATTTGAATCTAAAGCCTACCAAAATATCTACATCATATATAAAGCTACTTAATGTCTGGATTAATCAGGTTTCTCTAGGGAAACAAAACCAACAGGCAATATGTGTATGTATGAATGTGTGTGTGTGTGTGTGTGTGTGTGTGTGTGTATAATGTAAATATTATGAGATTTTTAAATACGAATTGGTTCACATGACTGTGGAGATGGGAAAGCACAAATTCCACAGGGCAAGCCACAAGCTTAGAACTCCGATTACATTTTTTGATGAATTTATCAGAAGAAGCTGGCAGACTGAAGTAGAGATGAAAATTTTCCCTTCTGACTGCTGAAATCACTTCTTTTTAAAGTCTTCAACTGATTGGATGAGACTTCTCTCATTGTGGAAGGCAGTCGCCTCAGTTGATTGTAGACATAATCAGCTATAGATGCAATCAACTTACTGATGATTTTAGTACATGAAATATTCTCAATGTAACAATCAGGCCAGTGTTTGCTTGACCAAACAACTAGACACAATATACTGGCCAAGTTGAGACATGGATTTAACCATCATAATGTCACTGAGCCTTTTTCTCATCTGTAGGAGGAGAACACTGATCCCCTAAATTCTTAAATTGATTAATCTTTAAATAATACAGATTAGCCTTTTTTGGTGGGGTGATCTGCTAACCATATTCTGGTTATAAATATATATTATATATGTATTCTGATATATTCTTTCTATTTACACAATCTCTTTCAAATATCCTTAACTTTCAAAATTCTTATCTTGGAATTTTAATTTGTGTAAAGCAGCCTGCAATAATTGAAAAATACCCTATGCTTGTCTCTATTACAAAGAATCTCAAAAGATAGCAAAGTATTGAAATCATTTAGAGTATAGTTCCACCACTGTAATGATTAAGTAACATGAATCAGAAAAGTACACCCATAAAATTGAATGAAGTTCCACAAATATCTGGCAGAGAGAAGAATAAATAAATTGCAGAGGGATAGATTTATATGGATTTTTATTTTGGAGGTTTTAGTTTTCAAATCTCTGGATATGGCAGAGAGGCCTAGCATAAAGTAGAAACTGAGTCTGAGAAATTTATGGAGGAGACAAAAATTTTTGTTCAAGGATAATAAGGAATCCAAAATGTGAGAGACAGAAATCTTAGAGATAACTAGGCAGTGATACCAGAATGCTGAGTGCTTTTACACTCTAGATCTTTGGCAAATCTTAAAATTCATGGGAATGAGGAGCCATGAAATTAATAAGAAAACAATTGTAAAGTGACTAAAAAGCTAAGAGCTTTCAACAGCTTCATTCTTCTCTTCAAGGGAGATAAAATTTGACTTTAGGGTGGGAAAAGAGAAAGGACAGTGGTAAACATCCCATGTATTCAGCTGAGACTTCTAAAGGACTATGCCCTTAGGAAAAAAAACATAAGTAAACCACAAAAGGATAAGTCCTAAAACCCAGTGTCAAAATAAATTTGTGCATTAATAAAGGTAAGGTACCCCTACTCAAACTTCTAGTGAGGAGCAAATAAATTCTTCCCTGAAGAAAGAAACATCTAAAGCTGTTTACATCTTTAAAATACAGACTGCATTATGCAATAAAATGTGCTCAATGTTAAGATGAGACAGCATCAGAAGACTGAAAAATGAGAAAACCTGAAAATTGAAACAGATCCAAAAGTGATTTAGATAGTGAAATCATCAGACCTATAATTAAAAATATATTAGTTTATTTTGGGAGCAGATGTGGCTCAAGAAGTTGAGCATCTGCCTCCCACATGGGAGGTCCTGGGTTCAGTTCCCAGTGCCTCCTGAAAAGGCAAAAATAAGCAACAAGTGAAACAAACAAGGAAACCAACTCAGGGAGCTAATGTGGCTCAGAGATTGAGCACTGGCTTCCCACATATGAGGTCCCAGTTTCAATCCCTGGTCTCCAGTACCTCAAAAAAAAAAATGTATATATATATATACATATATATATATATATATATTTATATTTTTATATTTTATTAATGTTTTGATATATATGTATTAGTATATTTAAATATGTTCAAAACTTTGAATGACAAGATCAAGAATACACCAGAAAAGATTCAAGCTAAAGCTAGTAGCTGACCATGTTAGCAACTTGTGTTACTGGACCAGAGAAAGGAAAGAGATATTATATTGGAAAGGAAAGTTGACCTTAATTGCTAGGTGTAGGTAGGACAGTTACTATCTAATGGGGGCAGAGAGCATCATATTGCAACTCACTTTGGGAACACTTGGTATTCTCATGCCCAGTATTAACTGTAAGTGAGCAAGTTAACTGTAAATGAACAAATGCAGCCTGACAAGAACAGGGTACATAGGATATCAAGTATGAAGATCTGAGTCAACTAAAAAGCAAGGCAAACCACATCTGATTGGCCAAAATATTAGCTAAAATAGAGATGAGACTAGAGTGGATAGTGGAGAAGGGAAATGTTGACCATCGGTTATGGTGTCTGGACCAACTGCTTCAGCAAAAGTGGGTTTGTCCCATCAACTCTGTTCCTATATTTTTTCTGGAAATATTTTCAAATGGAATCTTTAGGAAGTTGAGCCTAGATGGAATAAAATTAATGAGAGTTGCAAATGAATGTGTGTGGTCCAATGGAAGGATTATATTGGGGCTAATCACCCACCAGGATCCCTTTACCCATTGCCCAATTGCAGTGTTTGTGGCTGATGACAATTTCTAGATGGCCCCTTCTCCATAAAATTTCCAGAATTCTTTCCTCTATGTGCAAAATGTAATACAAAGCTGCCCTGTTGTATCAGCCATACATTAGTATACAGCAGAGCTCATATTCTTGCTTGTATTATTTCCGTTATTCCTTTGAGAAAATTTGCCCACAAAATTTCTGGGCCTTGATGCTAGGGGAACTTACATAAAACCAATTCCCAAATTGTTCTATGAGACCAGAAGAGATTTAATACAAAATTCTGACCATTATACTACATAAATATTATATGCTAATATCTCTCAAGAATATAAATGCAGGCATATATCCTAAGCAAAACAAAAATCATTCTAATTTACTACTATATAAAAATATAATGCATCCCAGCCAAACTGGGTTTACACTAGGAAATTAAGAATGGTTTAACATTCAAAAACCATATATATATATATATCATTGTATCAATACAATAAAGGAGAAAATATGACCATTCAATGGTTACAAAACAAGTGAAGTTTCTTAATCTGATTTTAAAACATTAAGCATCCACATCCTAAATTTTTTAAAAATTATGTTTTCTCCTAAGATTAGAAGCAAAATAAATTTATAAGAAACAACTACATCTATTACATCTATTCAACATTTTATTAACGTCTCTAGCCAGTTCCATAAGACAAGTGTCTTAGATGGGTGGGGTTCTAATAAAATCTACCACCCACTGGTTGGCTTAAACAACAGGAATTTATTCTCTTACATGTTTGGAGGCTAGAAGTTCAATAGCAAGGTATCGGCAGGCCATGCCGCTTTATAAGTCTGCAGTGTTCTGGTGTTGGCTTGCAGGCAACCTGTGCCTGTTGCAGATTGATTGCCAACATGGATAGAGTTGACGGTAACATGGTACAGTGAGTAGCAGCTGGTTTATAAATGGGATTGTGGCTGAAAAAGGTAAGCTAGGGATGTAAATGTCAAATGAAAGTAAGCTAGAAAATAATCTAGGGATTGAATAATGGTGAACTCAGAGGTGGATGAGAATTGCAGTTGATGGTACAGTTGCAAGAGTGTCCTTTTGTGATATATGTCACCATTGCAGGGTGGTGGGAATGTGGAGAAGCATGAGAAAAATACAATTGGTGTGACTTATGGACCGTGGTTAACAACAATACTGTAATATTCTTACATCAATGCCAAAGATGTACTGTGTTGATAATGGGGGGGTATGGAAAAAGTGTGCCAAATGTACACTATGAACCATGGTTAGTGGTAATAGTCTGGTGATATTTTCTCATAATTTGTAACAAATATTCCACCACAATGTGGTGTGTTGGTGAAGGGGTGTTGTATGGGAATTCTACACATGTGCGTGATTGTTTTGTAAGTTCACAACATTTGTAATAAAAATACATTTAAAAAATAATAGGGTCGGTTGGGGGAAAAATACAACAAATGTAAGATATCCATATCCATATACATCCATGTACATATCCATATACATGGACTTTAGTTAGTAGTAATAAAAAAAAAAAATTGCCAGTTGTTTCCTGAACTTTGTAACAGCCACCATTAAGCATTCTGTATTAATATTGACAGATGGGGTTGTATAAATAGGAAATATGTAATCAAGATATTTATTTGTATGTATGGGTGTGTGTGTGTTTTGATGACTAACAATTTAAAACTTTCCATTTCTGCTGGCTTTCAGTGAATAAGTTATTATACACTAGGTAAGTGTCTTGCAAGAATAATATTATTGTTTTTATTATCTTTCAGAGATATCATGCATTTAATAATATTGTAAAATATGCTACAAATTGAAGGCTTTGTGTGACATACATATATGCTTAACTTGGTCAAGTTTTGCTGTTGTTTTTTTTTAGAGTGTTTGGCAAGCAGTTTTCTGTAGTAAGCATGCTGGCTGCTTTTAGTGGCCTTTAGAGTATAGATCCCCATCTCGTTTTATTGCTGTGATAAAACATCAGCAAAAATGTATGCATTCTTTAATAGCCTCTCTAGAAGGCCACCCTAAATCAGAAAATAACAAACATGATGATAAAGAAAACACATGTTTTGGTATTTGGATGTAATTATTTGTTTGCTGAGAAGACATTTTTTATTGAAATTCTAATGTATATGCATAAGGAATACATATCTCTAGGTAAATATTAGGAAGATAAACACAAGTCTATTAAGTGAACTATTATTTCATCTACTGCCACCAATGGGTTTTCACTTTAAAACTAACTTGGTATGTCCCAGAAGAGTTTGTCCTGTGATATATAGCAATATATAAAGGATAATATTAGTACAAATGAAAATATGCATACTTATCTTCTTGCTTTAGACAGATGTACCTGCAAAGCTCTGCATAGTCAAAAGTGTGCTTTAAAGAAGTAGATTATTCTGAAACAAAAATTTGAGAAAGCTTCTGAGTTTATTGATGTGAGAACTAAAACTTACTGGGCACTTCAGAAAGAAGACAAAGTTTCTATTCTCATAATACTAATTAATAAATACTCTGGTGAAGAGTTAGATAAGGACATGTTAAGCATTTAATAACGACCTGTAAAATGTGAATTCCTGGCTAGAGGGAATTATGACTAAATATACACACACAGGTGTTACCAGAGCTTGGGTTCTAGGTTTCTAGGTTTCTTGAGTTCTAGGTTCTTGGCTTCATCGCAAGAAAGAATTCAGAGATGTGTCAGTTTAATGAGGCCAGTAAAATGAGTAAAAGGAAACGTACACACCCGAGACATAGATGGGGGCGTGCTACAGAGTGTGAGCAGGATGGGGCCCCATGGTTGGTCTTTTTATGGCCTTTTCTCCTTCCCCTTTCCTATAATTAGTAGGGATCTCAGCTATTTGCTGTCTTGGTTGGTTGCCTCTCTACCTTCACCCGTTAGCTTTCAGGGAACCAATAGGGAGGCCTTTCTCTTCGGAGTTATCCGGGGCTCCTTTAGGAGTTTCAAAAGGACCTTGTGACCAGGGTCTTTGCAGGCTTTTTGGCTGTAAGTTACAGCTTTGTTCTCAAGCAGCTGCCTACCTCAGAGGGTTTCTGGGGCAGGGGGGCTCGTAGCCATGTTCTTTGCTGGGTTTCAGCTCTGATGATTATGGCTTTGTTCTGTCTTCCCTATACTAATCTGCCTCACAAGGTGTGTGATTTCTGATTAGAGTCTTCCAAATGTTGGTTTTTTTGCCTTTGTGTTGTAGGTTTAATTTAACTTAAACAGGTCACACTCTTCATAATGAAGTACTTCATTGTAATTTTCAAGTCTCCTATCAGTAATCAGTTGATTTTGAACAGACAATCATCAACTAAAAAAGGAAGAAAACCAGTGTCATGAATATAAAAGTTAAAAAAATAAATAAAAAAAAGAAAAGTTCTTTTCAGAAGAAACATAAACCAGGGAAAATAAAATAGTGTCCTCACAGAGAGTCCAGAAGACTTTTCATGTACAAAAAGGAAACAGAAAATCACAACAGCAGGAACAATAAAATTTGGTAATTAAACTATGGTTTCCAAAGTTAACGAAAGAAACTTTTTTCAAAAAAGTTTTGTTTTTTCAAAACAAAACTGAGGATGTCATTCTGAATACTAAATAAATATATGAAGAAAAATATATTAGTTGAGACACAGCAGATTAAACCCGAAAACTTCCAGATCTGAAGAATGAAGTTAAATTACTTGTATTGTTTTTTTGTCAAAAAAAAGTTTTCATTGCCTAAAATAAAATTGAGTGCAGTTTATCAAGTATTTGTATGTTGGCATTTGTATTAGCAAGCCATGTGTAGTGATATAAGCACATAGCCCTAGAATCTGGGATCCACTATTCTTTATATTCTGTCTGCTCATCTATTTATCTATCTATCCATGTACCAAATAGCAGACACCTTGTTTCCAAAGTACATCACTACCATGTTTTGCTTGAATTACTAACCTTTTATTTTCAATGGGGCAATGCAGTTCATTTAAATTTTACAATGGGAAAAATAAATAATGTTTAAAAAATATTAAATTTAAAATTTTTATAAAAAATGACAGTTAAAGAAGTTAAGTCCTATCCAGAAAGACAAGTTCAGTTACTCTGATATTCATGGCCCAGAGTAAATAGCATATTTTCTCTATTCCTTCCCAAGTTGTAAAATTATGCTAATAAAATTTGAAAAACACAGTTTGGGTTCATTTAGTTTGGCTAAATGAAACTGTTCGTACAAACACATGACCTTCAGCCATGCAAATATTATTTTCTCTTTTCTATTAAGAAAAAAAATCATCTTCAGGAAAATATTACAGTTTTATAGGGTTAAAGTAAATGAGAAGAGCAATGTTTAATTTCATACGATTACCTAGAAATTAAATAGTAATAGTCATCCATTTTTTAAATGTGTCCTACATATACTTAAACTCTAGAGCAAACCATATAAAACTTCTAGATTAAAAAAAAATTTCAATCTAACAATAAAAGAACAGTAACTCTTTACATTTGATTAGGTTATAAAAATAATTATTCCACTCTATAAAAGCTGTTATCCCAATTACAAGTGAGTATTAATATCCCTCATATGGTTAATTATGTCCACTCTCTTGGTAGTATAATTTTGAAAATAAAACACAAGTCAAGAAAGACTGTGTTAGGTAAGTTCGGTTACATGGTTTGCATTTTCTGTTTTATTTAATCACCAACAGTATGCATCTAATAAAATTTATTTGCTCTACATTGCTAATAAATGTCATAAATAATTCCTCTTTAACTGCTGAGCCAAGAAGTTCACTTACAATAGTAAATTAAGAAATGCCTTAAAATAAAGCCTTAAGAGATATGATACTAAAACAAGTGAAGAAGATAATGATTTTAACTGTTTTGCATTTAACTGTAAATCTACACCCTAAGCCTCAGAATACCATGGCTAGTGAATTTGCTTTATCTCCTTTCCAAGAGCCATGGTATTTGGCATGCAATAGTCACCTATTTATTATGTGAACAAAGTATATGTTTGTCAGCCTCAGATATAGGAAATAAACTTCTATAAAAAATGTGTTCAGAACATTATTTTGCTCATTTAAGTTCCTTGGTAAAAATGGGGAATAAGAACCGTCTGAACTTTACATAGCACTTTATGGTGGACTGAGTCATGTACCCCAGAAAAAAAAATATGTGCCTAGTCTTAATCGCATCCCAATGTTATTATTATTATTATTTTTTTGGCTGTAATATCATACTTGAGTTTTTATTTTATTTATTTATTTTATTTTAAAGATACTTGGATTATACAAATGTCACATAAAAATATAGGGGATTCCCATATGCCCTGCTCCCCGAACTTCCCACATTTTCCCACATTAACAACATCCTTCATTAGTGAGATACATTTGTTGAAATTGATTAATACATTTTGCAGCATTGCCACTAAGCATGGATTAAAGTTTACATTGTCGTTTACACTCTCTTCCACCCAATTCTGTAGGTTACGGCAAGATATATAATGGCCTGCATTTGTCATTGCAATGTCATTCAGGACAATTCCCAACCCCCAAAATGCCCCCATATTACACCTGTTTTTCCCTCTCCCTGCCCTCAGAACTTCCAGTGGCCACTGCCTCCACATCAATGATATAATTTCTTCCATTGCTAGAATCACAATAAATCTCTAGTAGAACACCAGTAAGTCCGTAGTTCATTCCTCAATGCTGAGGATTCTGGGATGGTGATGTCCACTCCACCTCTTATTGAGAGGGGGCTGAGATCCCATTGGGCGGATGGATGGGACTCTATTGCTTGCAGTTGTAGACTCTTTCGATTCCTTGGTATAGTAGTTGTCTATCATCACCTCTATGTCAGTTATCCTGAGTGAGACCAATGAACTGGAGAGTAGGTGTTGCAACTCTGTTGAGATTCAGGGCCCAGCTGGCACCAATATTACTTTTAGTTAAGGTGTAGCCAACTGAATTAGGATGGGTCTTAATCCTGTTACTGGAGGCTTATAAAGTGAAAGCCACAGGGAGGAGTCAGAGCCAGCAGTGAGCCATACACAGAAGAGAAAGGCAAGGACATCACCACATTACAGGAACCCAAGGATTGCCAGGCAGACAGAACGCCACTGACCCCAGAGGAAGCAAGCTTTCTAGCCTCTGAAACTGCAACCCAACAGATTCCTGTTGTTAAGCCAACACATTGTGTGATATTTACCATAACAGCCTGGAAACAAGGACACCTCTTTATTCAACAAGTACTCGCTTCTAGCATGTCCATTATTTTCCCTGTGGTGAGATTTCGCCTGTTTCTCATTTTCCTCCATCCAGATATGGACAACATGGCTTAATTTTAACTATTGATTTCTAGTATGATTCTATTAGGATCAGATACCATATACTCTGTATGATTTCAACTATTTTAAATCTGTCAAGGTTTGTTTTATGGTCCAGATATGTCTACCTTAGTGATTATTCTATGAAATTGTTAAAATATGTGAATGTTAAATAACTGCCTCTGATTATTTTTACAATGCCCTGGGAAAATATGTGTAGTGAGTGACTTCTGAGTAGGGTCAATAGAGACAAGTCCCTCATTGGGAATTTCCTGGGAACTGCCAGATAGGTCAATTAATGACAATTCTCTGAAAACGATGATTTTGAGGAGTTCCAATCTCATTCTGTCCCCACCAGTGGGTGCTAGGTTGCTAGCTTTCATTGTGCTTATAGGCTGTTGATTTTATGGTTGTGGCTGAGTTGGGTAGAGGGGAGGTGAGTGGTCTGGCTGGAGTCCAGTTGCAGGCAGAAATCCTGTGTGTGAGCCTTCAGGTCTGACCCTCAGCAACAACAAGGCTTTTCCTGGCAGACCTCAGGGTGAGGAATAGCTGATATCCTCATATAGACGTGGTGCACCGTCAGTGTATTTCAGTCTCTAGGGAGTTATTGTCAAGAACTCTGGTCCCTCAGGCTGGTCATACACCTGTGCATATCTGCACTCCTAGCCTAGACATTTCTTGGCTTCCTTATCAGAGGGGTCCTGACTGAGACACTGTTCGGGTGCCTCTGTCAAGACCTCTTTATTGGGGTGACTTGAAGACACTTTCCTCCACTTTGGCACAGTACTTTTCCACTTCTAGTCCATCCTCATCTTTTTTCTCTCCAGCCTATGGGATCAAGAAAACGGCAGGAGGCTGTGGTTCAGTAATCCCTCAGCAGTGAGATGATTGCCCTGCTGATTCATTTGAACCTTACCTTGGGGGAGCTGGCACTGTTTCCTGTTTGTCTCTTGCTTAGATTATTGCAATAGGTAAATGAAGCCTTCATTCAAGCTTTCAGTTTGGCTCATTGTCCTAACTGACCACCTTGACACCTGGCAGCTCATGACAGGGGTGGGAATAGGGCACATTAAGCTCCCTTATTCAGTTGTGGGGTTTTCTGTTGTTCGTTTGTTTTTTAATAAATGCTTCTCAGATTGTTGCAAGACTTTGGTTAATTTACAGATTTCTGAAAAAGTTTATTTTGGTAACTTTTGCTAATGTTCTCATTGTTTTTGTAGGAGAGAATTTTCAGAACTCCTTATTCTGCCATTTCTGCTTGCCCTTTCATTTATTTTTAAACATCAAGTCCCTCCAAATAAGAAGGGAAAACAACAACAACAACAACAAAAAACAATGACACAAAACAAACAAACAAAAAACAGCAATTTCAAATTTTGATGTATGGAAGAAAATCCAAACCAGAAAAAGGCACTGGTAATGTGTTCTGTATTTAGTAGTGTAGTAGCCAATATATGGAGTAAGATAATTTAGTAAACAAATATAATTTTAGTTTTAAATATTTTTAAGTAAGAGTATTTGGTATGCTTTTCAAACATAAATTTTCACCTTGAGAATAATTTTAAAAATCTAACACTGAGTTGATGATTTCACAAATTTTATAGTTAAATCTATTTTTCTATAAAATTTAAACTTTTGATGGAGAATTACATATTGATGTACATTATTTGTTCTTATTTTTTTCTTATTATTGTGCATATGAAGGCATTAAACTCACATCCAGAAAACCAAAAAAGATTTACATGGCTGTTATTTTTATCTTTTTAATGTTTGAATTTGATAAATAATTTATTCTGATATTGGTTGATGTTTTAATAAACCTCATATCTTTATACATTTTATACATAAATTCAATGCAACTTTTCATTCAATATTGAAATAGTTTCGATTCATTAACTTACTGGAAACTAGATATATGATTTTCCTTATTAATGACTAAAAACATATAATAGCAATTTTGGGTGCTAAAAATAATGTTCTAGACTCTGTAATGCATCAAGTACCCTCATTTTACAGCTGACAAAATTTGGTACAGAGAGGTAAAATTACCTATCTCTCTTAGAGGAATGAACTGGGCCTAGGGCATTGGGGCTAGGGCTGGAAGTAGAAATGGAGCTAAAAACAACACCCATGCTTTTGGGAAAGCAAAGGAATACCTTTTACTATGTTCATTTGGAAAACTCAGATTTGTGAGGAAGATCAAACCTGAGGGTATTTCTTCCTTTTAAAAGAAATTCCCTGTTTCAGAATTGTTGACTTGGAAGTATTGATCAGAGGCCTAATAAAATATGGTGCCAGACTCCTAATGTATCAAAGTGGGCTAATAGAAAATATAGGGATTAAATGACTAATTTAAGAAGAAACGTCAGGCTATTAAAATTTGTGCAAGGACAAAAATAAAACAAAAAATATCACCTTTACAACTGTGGTGTAAATGAAGGCAAAATGCCCTTTCTGTGAACTTGATACCCTGGAATGCGGATGGACTGAACTGGCCAGAAGCCCAGTACTTGAAGATAAGAACAAGGGTGGGGTGAGAATGTTTTGAGAGTCACCTTCACAAGCATATTCCTGTAGCATTTCTGTAGCTGTTCTAGGTATTGTTCCTTCTCTCCCCCCCGCCCCCGCCGTAATACATTTATAAGCCCCTATCCCCCAAGAGGTAGGACACAATGCCACCATTGGGTTCTGTAAGTAATAAAGGCATGACTGATGCTGAGCTCCTGTGTGATTTCTCTGGAATATCAAATTATTTGGTCATCCTTCCCAAGCTTGATATCCTCTGTTAAAACTGGCATAGTTGGCAGGATAATCCAGGGTCTCCTAATGGTGTAAGAGCCGCGGATGGCATGCCAGTCACAGGGAATTCTATGAGGAAAATCCCGGGGTGGCCCTGTTTTCTATGTGGTTTGGGCTGGCTCACCTCATTGACACTTGGGGTCCTGTACTTAACTTAAGGATGCCCCATTTATGCCTGCAGGATTAGTACAGTTAGAGAAAAATGTAGAAGATTCTCCATGAAAAAGAAAGCGTACTGGGCTGTGGCTGCAGCTGCTGCTTGGCCCTTGTTAGCTGCCCTGAGACAGTGGTCTGAGAAGGCTGGCTGCCGAATTCCATGCATGCATGGTAGAGGAGGAGATTAAATTAGAAAGAAAGCTCAGATTAGTCCAAGCAGTTCAGAGAAAAAAACATCACAAAGAAAATTGAGGGATTATATATCAATGAAGGGGCAACATGCTTTAGCTGCTGCTGTTGCTTGGATGCCTCTCACTGCTTTACAAGAGAGCAAAGATAAACAGTTGGCCACTGAAGTGAAAGAACAGAGACTTGAGGAAGGCTAAACCACAGATACCACATCCCACACAAGCATAAGTGCTAAATAGGACACTTGTCAGGGAAATCATGCTTGTAAGAAAATATTCTGCTAAAGAGTTAACTGAGATAAGGATAACATTCTGTCAGCAACTTCGCAAACCCCTTGCCCCTTGAACGGCCTGACTGTAGGCTAGTGGGGGGGGGGGTGATAGAATTAGTTTAAATGCTGGAGAAGTAGAAAAACTTAGTAACATTATCTTTGCCTGTTTTGGTTCTACTAGGTATTTGAAATAAAGATAAGTCATGTTTGCATATAACCAAATTGAATTATTATTCATACAAGTTTTTGTTTAATGTTAATGATAATTTTATGTTGTAAGAGGTTTGCTTAGAAGCAGTTTACAAAATTATTTTGGTTACTTAAGTATGTAAGGTGTATAGAATGTATTGTTTCCTATTTATTAAGGAGAAAGAAAGTAATTTTGTCCTAAGAGAAAACAACTGGTTATTAAGAAAGAGTAAAATGTGGGACAAAAGCTGAATGGATAGACTATGTACAGAAGGTTCATGGAAAAGAAATCTTTGTAGTCAATGATAAGTAAGATTTGATGGGTCTATATATAAAGTTTTAAAACCTTAGTATCAAATAGTGTAATGATTCAAAACTAAAATTTTGGTTCTTTCTCCGTTAATGTAACAGTATCTTAAATTATTAGTCTGTTTTGGTAGAAGTTTATAAAGAGTTCTTCTCCTGAATAATCAGTACACAAAGAATAAAGTCTGTTTTATCAAAACAGCTTCTTGTACTTTCACCTTATTGTGTGTGTCCTTGGTTGTGTGAGAAAAACAAGTCTTCTCATTTTTAAAAGAACATAATGTTCAAACCTAACAACTTTTAACATTTTGCTTTCTCAAAGTCAAGTCCTGAAAACTATCTTTTTATTTCAAACTGTTGCAAAAGATTTATTCTTTAACTTTGAAAAAAATGAAGTACTAAAAATAGTTAAGTTCATTTGATATGTTATATGTTAAATGGAAAGTGTTTAAACGTGTTATAAAATTAAAAGGGATTTTCTAATGTTTTATTAATTTAAGTTGCATGGGTAACATGTTCATATAAATACTTAAAGATTGTATAAAATTCCTAGAGATTTAACAATGTTTTCTACATATTAGATAAAAGTATCATGCTGTTAATCATGGTGCAGCAGGTTGGCATTGTTTATGAATTCCAAAAATAGATATTGGATTATGTTTGTACACTGGTCTGTACTTGGGCCTGATTAAATTATGATTAGGGCTTTGATTGGGCCACATCAGTAGGACTTTGAGTCCCTGCCCACCAAGGGATAAAACTATAGGGCAGAGTAGAGGAGTGAGTTGGAGTTTTGAGCTGAAGCCTGGGAAGTAAGCACACAGAGGAGCAGAGCAGCTGAGCCCAGAGAAAATCGAGCCCCAGAGAGAGTGACAGAGCCAGTCACCTGATAATCTACTGCTGGCCTTGTGGAGAGAGCAGGGCAGCTGAGCATGGAGAGAAACAAGCCCTGGGAAGAGAGGAACCCAGGAAGCCTGAACTCTCAGTAGATGTAAGCAGCCATCTTGCTCCAACACATGGCAACAGACTTTGGTGTAGAAAGTAACTTATGCTTTATGGCCTGGTAACTGTACGCTTCTACCCCAAATAAATGTGTTTTATAAAAGCCAACAGATTTCTGGTATTTTGCATCAGCACCCCTTTGGCTGACTAATACTCATGGTTTTAATTATTTTTGAATATATTTTATGTCACAAAATGACCTCTCAGCCTCGGAATCAAAGGTGGATGCTTTAGCTCATATTGGTCTGATTTACCCCACTTCTGCTGAAGAAGCAGCTCTATGGCTACATAAAAAGAGAATGGCCAATCAGGGGGTTGCCATGGAGTGGCACCTGACAGTAGATTATCATGATTAAACAAAGTAACATCACTGCTGTATGTAGCAGTCCCAAACATTGTTAGTTTATTGCAAGAAATCAGTACCCAGTTATGTCACTATCACTTTGTTTTAGATCTTGCTTACACTTTCTTTAGTATATCCTTAGGCAAGTCAAGCCAGCCTGCATTCACCTTCCTGTGAGAAAGCCAGCAATGGACTTTCACAGTCTTCCTCAAGGCTATGTGCACAGTCCAACCTTCTGTCCTGACCTGGTGGCAAAGGATATGCCCCTGTGGAAGAAACCTGTAGTTGTAACCCTATTTTATTATATTGATGATATTATTTTATCCAGTAATTCTCCTTCAGAATTAAAAGAAGCAAAAGAGACAATAGTATTTTATATTGAGTGCCTGGAATAGGCAAACAATAAGGACAAGCTACAAGTTCCCAGCTGGTCTGTCAAATTCTTAAGAGTTGTTTGGTTGAGTGAGACAAAGCCTAAACCCTATTCTGTAATCAATAAAGTACAATGTTTTCCCACACCACAAGCTCCAAAATACTTAATTGCCTTTATGGGTTGCTGGGGTACTAGAAACCCTTTATACCTCATTTAGCTCAGATATTAAAAGCATTATATGTGTTAATCAGGAAAGGTTATGCATGGGAATGGGAGGACCCCCAGCAAGCTGCTTTTAAAAGGTAAAAAAGGGCAATAGCACATGCTCAAGCAGTAAGGGGGATGGACTCTGACTTATCTTGTGACTTGGATGTGGGCAGCACCAATATTGGCTTTGGATGGGGTTTGTGGCAAAGGCAACATTCTAAACCCTTTGAATTTTGGTCACAATTCTGGAAAGGAGGTCAAATTATGATACAGCCCATTTAAAAAAAGCAACTGTGTGCAGCATACCCCACCCTGTTGCAACTAGAGGGTTTAACTCAGTAGTGCTCAGTCACTTTGAATACTGACATCCCTATCCAGGGGTGGATTGCAGATACTAAAAACAAGACAGGGGGGAGAGATCTATGGAAGAACATCTATGATGCCTGCCAGGTGAGACAGGTAACAGTCTGTCATGTCCCCACACATTCCTCTAACACCCCTCTTAGGAATGTTGAGGCAGATGCCTTCATGAGGATCTGAAGTCATACCACTGAGACTTGAGAAACAGCAGAGTAACTCCACTGGAAAAGCAGACATCATGGCTACCAGACCCTGTGGTGCCTAGCCCAACAGTTCCAGCTGCTTGTTACTTGCCAGAAGCTCATGGATATCACCCACAAATTTCCATCTTACTCACTCTGACAACTGCAACAATTACCTCACTGGATGGGACATATTGGCTGAGCACAGACTCCAGTAGCATGATGGCAAATGAATTACATCGGTTCCCTCCCATTCTTGGAAGGAGCAAAGTATTCTTTCTCTGCCTCAGACACTGCCATGGAACTCTTGTAATCAGCCAGCTACTTTCTGCTGCCTAGAAAATGTAAGTGTCCTATATGGGATACTGGCCCAAACTGACAGTGACCAAAGAACTCCATTTACCTGTCACCTCATTAAGTCTTGAGCTATAGATGAGGATATTGTTCAAACTTTTTATGGAATTATAGTCTGTTGTTTCCAATGTCTCAAACCATACAAACTGAGGAAAATGAGGTCATTTGACCGTGGTACTAGTCTATGCAGCCTCACTAGTTGGAAATCTTAGGCCCATGGGAAACAAAAAGTCACCCAAAACATTGTTATAAAATCCCCCTAATTATGTAAATTCACTGTGAAGCATTAATGTTCAATGTTGTGTATATATCACTCCTATTATTTTTCTGTCTTTTATACTATTGCTATGGAATCTAAATGCAATGTATGAATGCTTTGACCACTCAGATATCACAGAAGATCTAATGGTCAGATTGTACAGCAGAAAGAGCATTGGGGTGGAGCATGGGGTAAATGAAGGCAAAATGCCCTTTCTGTGAACTTGAGGCCCTAGAATGTGGACACGGTGAACTGGCCAGGAGTCCTTGAAGATAACAGCAAAGACATGGTGAGAATGTTTAGAGAATCACATGCACAAGCATATTCCTATAGCATTTCTGTAGCTGTTTTGGGTATTGTCTCTTCTCCCAAGGTCCTCCCCCTTCCCCGCTGTAATACCTTTATAAGCCCCTAACCCCCTAAAGCTCCCCCTGATCTGCCACTGTTGGATTCTGTAAGTAACAAATGCATGACCAATGCTGGACTCTTATGTGGTTTCTCTGGAATATCAAATTATTCGGTCAACCTTCCCGGGCTTGACCTCCTGTGTTACAACAACACAAGATTGGTCTACATTACATTTTAACTGTCTGGATTAGAATAGTTGAGATCTCAATTTGACTCGCAGCAAAGCCAAGGCCCCAGTTAAAACTGCTCTCTGTTTATTTCCCTCTCACTTAACCTTGTGATAGGGTACTGTATTCATCAGCCAAAGGGGCGCTGATGCAAAATAACAGAAATCTGTTGGCTTTTATAAAGGGTATTTATTTGGGGTAGAAGCTTACAGTTACCAGACCATAAAGCATAAGTAACTTCCATCACCAAAGTCTGTTGCCATGTGTTGGAGCAAAATGGCTGCCAATGTCTGTGAGGGTCAGGCTTCCTGGGTTCCTCTTTTCCCGGGGCTTGTTTCTTTCTGGACTCAGGTCCTCTGTTTTCTCCACAAGGCCAGTTGTAGACTATGAGGCTCTCTAGGCTTTGCCTCTCTCTACAAGGCCAGCTGTAGACGATCAGATGAATGGCTCTGTGTCTCTCCCCAGGGCTTCTGCCATGTCTAAGAACCATCTCTATTCCTCTGTGTTCTTCTCCTGTGTGTTCACTTCCCAGGATCCAGCTCAAAACTCAGCATCAGAATTCTAACTCTGTCCTTTGCAATGTATTTTATCTGAGTCCTCACCCACAAAGGGGCAGGGACTCTATGCTGTACTGACGTGACCCAATCAAAGCCCTAGTCATAATTTAATCATGCCCAGAGGAACAGATGAGTTTACAAACATAATCCAATATCCTTTTTTGGAATTCATAAATAATAGCAAACTGCTACAGATACCTTGTATAATGGTAATAAAATTATAATTTTAATTTGAGGTGAAAGCTTATTGTCCCAAGGCCAAATCAAGGCATCAGCAGAAATGCTTTCTTACCAAAGTCAGCTATTGTTGATTCCAGTGTTTTGTCACGTAGTGAAGCAAGCTGACCACCAAGATCTGCGAGGTTTCTCCTTCCCCTCCTGGCTTCCTCTGTGTCCCTTTCGCTCTGGTGCTCAACTAATCCTGCAATCTCTCTCTCCTGACATAGGGCTTGTTTCTTTCCGGGCCTCTTATATCTGTCTCATTTGTTATGCTTTCTTCAGAATCTCAGCTATAAGCCATCAGGCAAAATGTTTCATCTCTCCCCAGGACGTCAGCTGTTTGAGTCTCCTTTCTGTTACATGCCTAGATAAAAATGACAGAGCATTCTCTGACTATGTGAGTGTCCATTTATATCAGACCCAGCAAAGGGACAGGAATTCAACCTGAGTCATGCCTTACTGAAGTGATCAAATCAAAAAGCCCTCAAAGCAATCTTAATAAGTAATCTAATCAAAGTCCCCTCAACTTTACTTAATATAATCACAGGGTCTCACACCCAAATGAATAAATTAGTTTACAAATATAATCATTCTCTTTTTGGGATTCATAAATAATCCCAAACTGTCACACTATTCCATCTACAAGCTCCACCTCAAGCTTCTCTACTAAATTGAGATCCATTGGTATTATGCCAATTTCATCTTCTTAATAAAATATCCTTCATGCCATCTAACCTGCTCTGATTATAATTGGTTGTTTCATATGACTGTGTACACAATGCCATCCTGATATCTCTTGCCAACCATCCTAGGGATTACCTTTGTCTATTTCATTGGCTGGATCTCCTCTTTTTTCCATCTTATGTCTCTTTTATTCTTGGTTTGCATCCTCATTTTTTTGGTACATATTCCAGTACCTTTCTCAGGAAGGACTTCACAAAAGCACTTTTTGATAACTACATGTTTGAATATATCTTATCCTATTCTCACAGTTGATTGATAGTTCGACTGGGTTGAGGATCCTAGTTTGGAAATAATGAAAAGAAGTGGAGCGGAGCTTGACCCTGTTTTTGAATACACTGTAAATGTACTCAGTGTTCCAGAGAGGAATTCAATAACCAATTTACATTTTAAAAATAATATCTCTAGAGTGAGTTTACAGTGTAATTGACTTTAATTTTGCAAATGCCAGAGCTTCAGAAAATTCTGATGAATACATGATTCTCCAAGTTGGATTATCCAGTTTCTGGGATATAGTGTAGAAAAAATCCAAATAAACTTTAAAAACAGACACACCTGTCTTTAGAGCCCAGAATTTAACTTACACATGTAAGTTACTAATTCTCTCAAAGGCCAATTATCCTTATCAAGAACATAACATCCATCCCTATTTCATAGAGTAATTAAGAGGAATACTTGAGTTCAGGCACACAAAACACTTACGAGAGTGCCTGGCATCTAGTAATATCTCAATAAATATTGGCTATTGATACTATTATACTCTCTAACCCACAGGTTGTTTCACTCAAACATATATTAAATATTTTCATAAGGATGGAAATAATACATATGACTTATCCCAATGCCTTCACATAGTAGTTAGAAATAGGTACTGGCATTCTATGTGTATAAATAATCAATAATTATCTGTGCCTAATAGTAAAGTACAGAATTGGAGTCTGATGAACCAATTAGTTGTGATCATTTCATGCAGATGTACTCATTTTATGCAGATGTATTCTGCCTCTCTTTGAGCACGTATAACCATTCAACCATATATAAATCCATCTTGCTTCTAGATTACATAAAATTATCTGTCCTGGAAAGAAAAGAGATCAACTCTATTTGGTTTATTTATATAAATATATAATGTAATAGTCATCTTGTTTAAAACTACTTCAGTTAGCTTTACTGTAAGTATATGCTCTTTAATTTACCACACCACAAGAAGATGCTTATTTATAAATATCTAGCCAAATGTAATGCATGTAATATAATCACACTTGAGCAATAATCTCTCAGGGAGTTATAATTTTCTGAAAGTTTGTTGACCTTTCCAAGTCACTGGGGTATCACTTAGTGTAATGACTGCTAATTTCCTAAGTGGTATCCTAGTGACCTAAAGGAGTGCACAACTTCCAAAAGTGCTTCTTAATCCCCATCGTGTAGTTAACACAGTAGGAAAATATGGCTCATTATCTCACAAACATACATCACAGGCAAAGAACTTAATAGTCACAATGACATTTTTTTTTGCTCAATTTAAGCTGGGTAACTCTAAAAGGAGTATTTTTCTAAAGATAAAATGAAATTTACCTCCAGAAACAAATGTTATAATCCAATCTTTCCTTTTTTTACTGAATTTTACATAAAAAAATTGTATTAATCTATAAACCAATTTTAGAACCACATTTACTATGCAAATGAGTATTAGGAGGGAGGGGCCACCTCAGTTGCTAATTTCTTTAGTGCACTCAGAATGATGATATTCATCTTCTCCTATTGCTCTCTAAGGCCCTTTTCTTGTTCTGCAAACTTATGTTTTGCTGTTTTCAAGCTTCAGTGGCAATCAGAACATGTTTTTCAGTTCAATGAATTTGTATCTAGGCAATTCCTAATTGCCTTACTGAAACAGCTTTTTCAACTTTTCTAGAAAAAAATTCTTATACAAATCATTGCCCCTACAATGAATAATATATAGATATTTCTGAATGATAGGAAAACAGAGTAATGGAAAATGGAATGAATAGCATCTGTTGCATAATATATCTCCATAATATTGTACACATATCAACCTTGATTTTCCCTTGTGCATTATTGTTCCTCCCCAACTTGAGAGAGGAAAAACTCTTCTTTCTCTTTCTTATTCCTTATTGAGAAAATAAATCCTTTTTCAGAGTTGTGGATCCATCGGAAATCACTACCTAGAAATGGGAGGTTAGTTTTTATTTCTGGAACTTATATGTAGTATATTTCCACAAAGCATATTATTGGGATCTGAAGCAGAAATGTGTTATTCCTTATGAGAGTTAGGGAAAAGACTGACTAGAAAGTTTCCTTTTCATTGGAAAGCCATAAACACGTTTTCTTTTTACAAATTCACCTAGGAAATATTGGTTGTAGAATCAAGTTCATTATGACCTATTTTCTTCTCAGTTTTACCAAAGGCTAAACTGCATTCTCCTGTATGGTAAAGAGTAGGATCTCTCCAACATTAATGTGCCTACAGTAATCACCTGAATATATCACAAAAATGTGGATTCTGATTTGGCAGGTCTTGGAAAGGTCCTAAGTTTCTGCATTTTAAAGAAACTACTAGGGGATGTTGATGTGGCTAATGTGTGGACCATACTTCATGTAGCAAGACTATAGAGAATAGAATATTCCTTTTTAAAATAGAAATTACCATCATTAAATTTTCAAATGTGTTTTAAGTGATAGACCCTAAAAAGTCACATGATTAATATCTAGTTACATATGAGTATGGTTAAGTCCTTTAATTAAGCTGAAAATCTAAAGAAAAATACTCTGTTGTTGAGAAAGCATTGTAGAACTGGAGGATCTGCTACTAGAATAATTGGTGTCTCGTTTGTTCTGTAATTCCTTTAATTTCTACTATAGGTCACAAAACCAAACAGATCAAACACAGCCTAGAAATTTCAAGAATGAAAGAGGTTTACAAAAATCTATACTTCACTCAGTAGGTAAAGGCATATGATTATTATTACATAAATGAATATGTTATGATATTTTGACATACATTAAATGCTACAAAAACTAGGAACATTCAATTATTAACTCAACATTAGGCAAAACCATATTATCATAATTTTCATTGCATATCTAATAGATTTGAAACTATAACCATGGCCATGTCCAAGAAATATTATTAATAAAGAATTTTTGTAATGAATATTTTACACTTTCTATACAAAGTAATATTTACAGTATGAAATTTTAATAAATATATTTAATAGTAAGATATTTAATTTATTATTTGAGTATTATAGATATATAGTTATAATATTATAGGTTGCAAATATCACACTGCATTTATGACATGACTTAGTATAGTATATTCCATTTAAATACAATGATCACTTTTTCTATACCAAGATTTGAACAATAATTTTATATTTGATTTCATAACAAAAAATACTTTTTCTATAGCTTAAAGGTTATTTCTAATAGCATTTATACTTTAGAAAAAATCTTATTTGAATTTCATTGGCTTTTAGGGTCTTTTCAAGATAAATCTGAGCAGATGATAAATATTGGAATTTGTAGTTTGCTACAAAACTTTTAAAAAAGGGACATTTTCCATATTACTGTATAAAATCTGTTTTCATTTTGTATTTGTGAGGGAAAAAAAGGGTGAAAAGCTATTATTCCAGTGAGAGTACCAAAAAGGAGCTTGTTAATAATGGGACAATATGTTAGTTAAGGTAAAAATAATACAAAGAATGGATATAATCATGTATATAAAACACATCTCATGTTTCATGTAAGTTTGCAGAATATAAATCAGAAAAAAAAGGTGAACCTGGGGAAATAATAAAAACATTAGCAAATGTGGTTTACAATTCACATTGAAAAGTGAAATGCTCAGCTATGCTGCAATAACAGCATTAGGAAAAAGGACATCTAAGTGGCTTAATAAAATAATGGTTTATTTCAACTCTAGTTTGATATGAATGCATTAGGCAGCCTGTCAATCCTGTATTTAAGCCTTCCACATAACAGGCTCCAGAGCTTATCCTGATAAGGAAAAAGAGAGGTAGAGAAGACATAATCTGTCCTTCTATTCACCATGCATTCACTTGCTTCCTTCCTCCCACACATGGAACATGCTCCATCCCTCTGTAAAGGAGACCATGGAAGTCCTATCCTGTCAATGCCTATTGTGTTGCGATTCTAAAATGTCCCTGAGGAGATATTTTGAAGGACCCCTATTTTAGGGTTGAGGGCAGGTTTCATGATGAGGATCCTTCAGATCTGGATTTGTTCTCTCATAATTACTAATTCTCCCGGCTCCTGTCTGTTCTTCTCTCTCAGGATTATCTATCCTTTGTACTCCTTGTCCATGTGAATTGGGATAAGAGGGAATGGGTGCGTCTGTAGACTGCACAGCTTTCTCAGTCCAATTCCTAAGGTTGGAAGTTTAGGGACCAACTGTGGGTGTTTTTGTTTTAATCTCAGTTAAAGTTTTCTGATCCAGTCTCTAAGGTTCTTTGCCAAAAAAGTCCTCTTAAAATTTTACTAGCCTTCTTAACCTAAAAGTTACCTTGACTTAATTATAATAGTAAAAACCAGGCTCACTACTGCAGTTATTTAATTATTTCACTGCGAGTTCCTTTCACTTTTAAATAGCTCATGCTCAGCTAAACTCCACCTCCTATCCCATGTAATGTCATTCCATCGACTTTATTATACTAAACCACCCCCACAAAACCTCATAAAAATCACCTCAGCTTTCACCTCAGGGAGACAGATCTGAGGAAATTCCTCCTGTCTTCACTGTACTAGCCCTTGCTAATAAACTCTTTCTTTTCTTGAAATCCTGGTCACTGTATTGGTTTGTTTGCATCGGACAAGGACTCACTTGAGTGATTTCAACCCCAGCGCAAGCATGAGAAGAACTGGAAATATGAGGGAGTGTGGATACTTAGAGACAGCTAAATCTTTCCACCATGTAGCAGTGTTGTCATACTTTGAAATTTTAGCATTATTTCAAATTAGAGGTCATACACCTGGCTTCTACAAATGGCAACAAAACAATTTATATGAATGATTTCCATATGGGAACATGAACCTCCTGAAACTATGTACAGCATCCGGATAAAACATATTCAGAATCTCTGGTTGCGTCTCCACCAACCTTCTTTTCAGAGCCCAGTTTCTGTTTCCAGCTTCCTTCTGTGAGGCCAGGGGAGTAGTATGAGATGTCCATTACATATTATTGGCATAATTATATGCATTGCTGAAGCTGCAAATTTGAAAACCAGTTTTTAAAGTGAAACTGATATCCTTGCTTGAAATCAAAGTGGCTTGAATGTGTTGCTACTGAATTTAGAACAATTTTATTTACCTCTTTGATTTATTTCCTGTTTTGTAAGTTATTTTCAAACAAAATATGTGTTATTCTGTTTTGTGTGGAGATGGACACAAAGAATGTACTGCTAAAAGTATGTTGAATAAAAATCATTTAAAATGACAATACCTATATATTGTGGTATTTTAGTAAACCTTTTAGCAGTTAATAAATTATTCTTTTGAAATTTAAAATTAAAATGATGAACTTATAATTATAAAATTTAAATGGGGAGCAAATGTGACTCAAGCAGTTGAGTGCCCGCGTCCCACATGGAAGCTACTGGGTTCAGTTCCCAGTGCCTCCTAAATGAAAACAAAACAAAACAAAAAAAACTTAAATGATAAATTTTAAACAAATGTAGATTCTGTTCACTCAATTGTAAATGAATAATATGTTAGCAAATTATTTTTTTTTGTTTCTCCATCCTATTATTTGATTTCCTTTAAACTTTTTAATCAGTTAATGCTTTCTTGGATTTAATAATTGAAGAAGAAAAATATAATCTACTTTAGTTGATCATTTTTCTGCAATATTTTACATTTCCATTGTTTTCATCTCCAAAGTCCCTGATCTAAATCGGGTTCTACTTGATATCAGCCCTGGCTACCTCAGACACTATATTTTCTACAACACACACTAACATGCATAGTGTTCCTTAGCCTTACTGGCCTGCTTGTATTCTTAGAACATGCCAAACTTATCCTTCATTCAAGTCCATTGCTTTTATTGACTCCTCTGCTCCAGACATACCCCTGTCTTCAGACATCCACATGGCTTCCTCATTCCATTGAGTCATCAGTTCAAAGGTCAAGTCATCTGAAAGGCCTATCAAGGCCACCCAACTAATATGCACTTCTGCATTTCTCTCTCCTGCCTAAACTGCTGTTTTTATTAGTAAAATACTTTACTAATAAAGTATTTTATCTGTCATTGTTTGTCTCCCCACCAGATTACCAACTCTATGTGTACAAGGATTTGAGGTTGTTCATTAATATATCCCCAGTACCTGTAAAAAGATTACATTGTTACATAATAGATATACAAGACATATTTATTTTTCCAGTGACTTGAACAATGCCTATTGTATAGTAGCTATTCAATACATACTTACTGATTCAGTAAATTGATTTTGTAAATTAGTCTGTCTTAAAAGAAAACAAATTTGCCTTTCATTTAGTAAATAACTATAATATGGGCATAATTTCTTCAATATATAATCATGGAAGATAACCATAATATTTTGGATGCTTTACTTATTTGATCCTTACAACCACACTAAGAAATAATCATTAGGGAAGCAAATGTGGCTCAAGCAATTGAGCTCCTGCCTACCACATGGGAGGTCCCGGGTTCAGTTCCCAGTGCCTTATGGAGAAGACAAGAAAGACAGCAAGCTGGCATGACAGGTAGGCACAGCAAGCTGACACAACAAGATGATGCAACAAGGAGACACAAAGAGGAAAAACAATGAAGTAGTCATTATTATTCCCCCTACTTTACAAATATGGGAACTGAGGCCTAGAGGTAAAGTGATATAGCCAACATTATATACTGAGAAAGTGGCTGGGTTTCCAAGTTTCTCAAGGTAAGTAGGTAGGTAGGTAGGTAGGTAGAGAGAGAGACAGACAAACAGAAAAATTTAACAGGATAGTTTATTAAAGAGCAAACATACTTTATAAAATGAAAGATAAATTAGTTAACACCAGAAGCAAGTGTAGGGTTTCTGTTTGTTTGTTACTTTGTTTTTTTACTTATTGATTCTAGTAGCCATATTTTGGGTCAAGATATAGGGTAAGCAACTTCTATAGGGTAAGACACAGATTTTTTTTCCTTAAAGAATCATTGGAAAACATGGGGCGAGACAATAAGAATAATGCAGGGCTAAATTCTCATTTTAAAGGTGTCATTGAGCATCAGATTTAAGATCATTAATAATTATTATAATGATGTCATTAAAGTTCAAAAGCAAAAGAAGGTGTCAAGAACTGTGAAGGCTCTGAGATATTACCCTACTTTCAAACTGACTAGTTAGCTGACTACATTTTCATGAATGCTTGTAGAAATAAAAGAGATTCTCAGGTAAAAGAATAAGAACAGATGACTATTCACAGCAAAAGCAGTAGCCAGTATACCATCATTTTTTAAATAGTTCTCCAAACCCCCAATTCATTCAATGTATCAACAAAGAAGCCTGGATGACACTAGAGAAGAGGTATACTGTTATGGGGAATCCAAATATTTTTAAATTGGCAATATAAAATATGCCTTCCCTTTGCCCCAAAGGGAGATTCCATCTCTATCATTCAATGTACTTTCTTTTTTTTTTTTTCCTTTCTCCAATACTTAATTTTATTAATTTTTTTAAAATATATGTGGTGTTAGTAAAGAAAAACAGAAACCAATGCAACAGAATAAAGGGCACAGGTACAAATTCACTCACTTAGTAACACAATATATGACAGAGGTACTATGTGGTAGTATACTTTCAATAATATGTCCTTTCCAGTTAATGGTGCTTGGACAGTTGGAAATACACAAGGCATAAAAATAAATTTCACTCTTATCTCTCACCATGAAAAAATGTTATAGTATATTGACTAAATAGAAAAATCAAAACTATAAAATATTGGACTAAAATTATTTTATTTTATTATTTTTTTTCTCCTAACATATTTGCTTTATTTATTTATTTATTTATTTGTAAAATGATATATACTACATATGCATATATGTGCATTTGTTTACATAAATGTTATTTGTTATATATATATGTATACATTTTATAAAGGTGCCTCGATTACCCAAATATTACTAAGAAACTACAGGGATTCCCATGCTCCCCGCCACCCACACCCCCAACAACACCCCATGCAGCTGAAGGCAGGATAATCCTATCCACTATATCCATGGAATATAAGCCCTCTCTCACTTGGAGGTGGAGTGGACATCACCTTCCAAGTCCCTTCAGGATGGGGGGAGGAGCTGTGGACTAGAGTGGACTTGGTGGTGTTCTGTTGTAGACATATTGTGATTCAGGCAATGGAAGAAATTGTAACAGTGAGGTGGAG
>JAQZBX010027736.1:6560-28289 GCA_029593785.1 Cabassous unicinctus | reverse complement strand
GAGCTACTTCGTAGTTTGCAGACCCTTAGTTTGGTTTTTGCTTCCAGTTAGATAAGACAGCCAAGGTCTGCATGGAGCATCAGATAAGGAAAAAAAGCACGAAACAGTGTCTGACACTCTATGCCAGTTTTTAAGGAAAGTGCCTGAAGTTGTATTACCAGTTGGTCAGAACTGGTTGGTTCTATTTCACCAATTTGGATGACGGAAGTTCATTAATTCCTAGACAGGTAGGCTGCGTACAATGAACAGAACAGCCAAGTCCATTTCTGTTGACCTGGATCAGATGTGCATTTCCACTGCAGGGACACGCTGGGCGGGTTCCCGCCTAGTTCCCCTGTCTCTTGGATATCACGATGGGTGTCAGAAGGAATCGGCATCAATGTGAAAAGCATTGTTCCCACTTCTCTGGGGAGCTTTTCCTCTGAGTACCCCTTAGCCGTGCAGCTACTGAGCCAGTGCCCCAGAGTTGGAGACTGAGCCCTGGAGACACTGCCCAAAATGCGTATGTTCATGTTTGCCTCGCACCCGCTCCGTCTCCCTCTCCCCAATCTTGAATAAGTGGTGGTTTGCATTTGTTTCTTACATTATCCTCACGCTAGAGAGCATAGATTTCATCTAGCATGCTTATCACTAGGAGGAGTTGAAAAGCTAAAATGAAAACTAATGGTTCTTTAGCAACACACTGAGAAAAACATTTATTTCCTGGTGGGCTGTTGGAGATGATATAGCAACGAAAAGTAGTTTGTGATGGAGAAGCATGGCAAAGCGTCTAGGCATTTCCATGAGTGTTTTCTTCCTTTAACAGTGGGGAAAGTTGGTATACACACGGGGCACAGGGTTGCTGTTTCCTGGGAATTGGGTAACCAAGAGACCTACCAATCAGCAAAGAATCACATAGTAATTGACATATTGCCAAAACTCCACACCCAGGGCTTTTATAACTGCATGTGATCATTGAAAAAAAAAAAAAAAACCTCGAGAAAAATGTCTACATAGCTCATCTGTCTACCAACTTCTCCCTCACTTCTCTCCTGCCACCACATCTGCCGTCACATTCATGTAGTATGTATTTGTCACTGACCCACTATATGTCAGGCTCTGCTCTGAGGTGCTTGGGATGCAGTGGTGAGCAAGACAGAAAGATCTCGGCCCTCGTGGAGGTAATGTTCTGCTGGAGGAGTCGGCCAGTAAACACTAGACATTATAATGTTACAGTCTATCTAAGGTTTAAGATAAGTGCTATGGGAAAGATGGAGGGTGAGGAGTGGGCTTTGGAGTGTGCCAGGAGGCAGTTGCAGTGTTAAGCGTGGTGGGAGGGTACAGCTCTGACGGAAGGTGGCGTCTGTGCACAGATTTGAGGCAGTCAGGGATTAGCAGTCATGGGTTAGGCCAAAGAGGATCTCGATCATGTGAGGCTGTGAGCATTTACTGGATTCATAACTTGGGATTTGTTTCCGAAGTATTTTTTTTCCTGACCCTTCATTGAGCATGGCCTCTGCTGGGGAAATAGCACAGGTACCACTGTATTTTAGAAAATGCGTACTTGTTGGTTGTCTGTTTCCCCACTAGAATATTCTATGAGAGCTAGAGTTTATTTTGTTCACTTCTGTGTCCCCCAATGCCTTGAATGGCATCTTGTTGGATGAATGCATCATACGGCTTTGGAGGGGAAAACTGCCCACAAACTAGTAGCTTTCCTTTTTTAAACTCCATGTCAGACTTCTTAAGGTGACCAGTTTTTAAAGATGAGTTTGTTTTTGTATAAAATCCCACTCAAGGGAAGCGGGTGTGGCTCAGTGGATAGAGCCCCCGTTTACCATACGGGAGGCCCGGGTTGGCGTCCCGAGGCCTCCTTGTGAGGGCACGCCGGCCTGAGCGGTGCGGTGGGCTGATGCAGCAACCTCACAGCAGGAAGCGGGTGTGGCTCAATGGATAGTGCACCCATTTACCATATGAGAGGCCCCGGGTTCGCTTCCCGGCGCCTCCTTGTGAGGGCAGGCCGGCTCGCGTGGCGCCGTGGGCTGATGCGGCAAGACCTCACAGCAAGGGGGAGATAAGCAGACACAGAGAGGACACGCAGCGAATGGACACAGCAGCACAAGCAGCAAGGGGGGGATAAATAAATAAAATAAATAAATCTTTAAAAAAAAATAAAAATAAAAATAAAATCCCACTCAAGGGCAGTGCATTCTAGACTGCTCCTTCCTACGGAAGCACAGATCAGTTATGAGAAATCCAAACTGCCAGTGTTTCCCAAACCGCATGCCTCGGTCCTCGGAGGCTGTGAAGTTTTGCCACATGCCCATGGTTAAGTGTGCCTATCAAGCACAGTCTGTAGAATAAACCAATAAAAATAGAGTTGCTATCATGGAGGCACCTACATTTATTTTTTATATTGAAAAGGGTAAGCAGCAGCCAAGGTTATGGGCCAAGTCTTCAGACAATATACGGCATCCTCTCTGTGTAAGAAGATGAGTGAAATGTGGAATGACTCGTCTAAGATCCTGTGACCCAAAGGTCATCAAAGGTCAAACCTTCAACCTGGACTTGGTTATTATGAAGCTCTCACAGTCAGTAGCTGCTGGAGGAGGGACCTAGCTTAGGCTACTGTAAAGAACTCATTCTTCTTAAAATGGGTGAAGGAAATGCTGATAAAAGCAGTCATGACCAAAATGATGAATCCAATACATTTCAAGTGTCTAGTAACTCCAATTACTTGTCCCAGCTTTTTTTTCCCCAAAGATTTATTTATTTCTCCCCCGCCCGCCCCCCCCATTGTTTGAGCTCGCTGTGTCTGTTCTTTGTGTGCTCTCTTCTTTTTAGGAGGTACTGGAACCGAACCAGGGACCTCCCACATTGGAGGGAGGCACTTAATCACTTGAGCCACCTCCGCTCCCTGCTTCATTGTGTCTTTCATTGTGTTTTTCCTCCTTGTGTCTCTTTGTTGCTTCATCTTGTTGCGTCAGCTCGCCACGCCAGCCTGTTGCATCAGCTGTCTTGCTCGTCTTCTTTAGGAAGCACTGGGAACCAAACCAGGGACCTCCCATGTGACAGGCGAGAGCTCAGCTGCTTGAGCCACAGCTGCTTCCCTGTTCCAGCTTTTAATACAAGTTATTGGAATTATCAAATGGAGCAACTCCTGAAGATTACAAAGCTGACTGTCAACAGTCCTTCCAAGAACACAAGAACACTGTTTTAGTTTGCACAAAAACTGCTGAAGCACTATATCAGAAGTGGGTTGGCTTTTATTTTTTATTTTTTATTTTTTTAAGGAGGTACCAGAGATTGAACCCAGGACCTTGTACATGGGAAGCAGGCACTCAGCCACTGAGCTACATCTACTCCCCAGTGAGAGTTGGGTGTTTTGTTTGTTTTATTTTTGTTTTCAGGAGGTGCCAGAGATTGAACCTGGGCTCAGGTTGAACATGGGTAGCAGGCGGTCAGCCACTTGAGCTACATCCACTCCTGGGTTGGCTTTTACAGTGGGAATTTATTAGGTTAGAAGCTTACATTTCTGAGGCTGTGAAAAGTGTCCAAGTCAAGGCTTCATCAGGCGATGCTTTTCTGCACGAAGACCGGCTGCTGATGGTCTCTTCTCACGTGGCAGGCACAGTGGTGGCATCTGCTGGTCTCCGTCTCTGCCTTCTTCTCCTGGCCTTGTTGCTTCCAATTTCTGAGTGCCTCCATCTGTGGCTTTTCTCTCTCCTGGATTCGTCAACTTCTGAAGGCTTCTCTATCTCTGCAGCTTTTTTCTGTGTCTGCAGCTTTTTATTCCTCCTTTTATAAAGGACTCCAGTAAGAGGATTAAGACCCACTCTGGGTCACACAGCCTAATCAAAGGCCCTTAACTAAGTAATATAACCAAAAGGTACCACCTACAATAGGCTTACAGGCACAGGAATGGATTGGAGCTAAAGACACGATCTTCTGGGATCTACCCAGCTTCAGTCACAAACACAAAGCATAATTTTAGGTTGTCTTTACAAAATAACCGGCTTAATGGCACATCACAGGCCATCTAATCCCTCTCCTAGTGCTGTGGTCTGGACTGTACCTAGTCTAAATCACAGCGAACTGTGTGGTTTTCATAGCTTTCCTCATTAACATATTCTGTTCATTTCATCAATACTTGAGAATCTGCTGTGTACCCTGGATGTACAAGATCTTTGCCCATGTGGAAACTATAGCATGATGGAAAGGACAGAATGTGAGGGGAGAAAATGTAGAACAAAGCAAATGAGCAGTTGGATGAGTGTCCCTGTATCTAGCATCAGTCTTTTAATTTCACAGAATCCTTGCTTTGATATCAGAAACCCCCTGCCTCTGCCACATAGACATCTTCTCTCATTAAAGTCCCTTCTGGATAAAAGAGGGTTTGTTTGTTTTTTAATATAATAAACTTTATTTTTAAAGAGGTTTTAGATTACAGAAAAGTTACAACAAAAGTATAAGGGGCTCCCAAGTACCCTTCCCCACATCTTCCCCTATTAATAACATCTTACAATTATGAGGTACATTTGTTACAGTTGATGAATAAATATTGAAGCATTACTACTAACCAAGGTCTATAGTTTACTCTGTGGTTTACACTTAATTCTAATGCCCTAAAAATGCCTATGTTCCGCCTATTCTTCCCTCCCCCTCCCCTCAGAACCTCTGGTGACCACTATCTCTATAACAATGTTACAAGCTCTTCCATTACTACAATATTAATAAGTTTACTTTGTCCATGGTTGCATTCCCCCCTGATGTTTGTTCATTCCTCAACCTGGAGGATTGGAGGATGGTGATGCTCACTCTGCTTCTGATTGAGAGGGAGCCTGGATCTTATGGGGCAGATGAAAGTGGATAAAAGAGTTTTGATTTCTTGCTTCATCTGTGATTTCTAGCCATCTGTGGGATGTGTCACGGTAATGGCTCAGAGCGCAGGGGAGAGGAGGAGGGACTTGAGGCCGCCAGCAAGCTCCCTAAGGAGGTGATGTTTCAGCTGAGCCTTGAGAATAAGTGTGATTTCCCTTCAGGAGAAGGGGCACTTTGGGCAGAGGGAATGGGGAAGGCAGAGTGTGCTCAGGGAATGGCAAGCATTTTGATGTGGCTTGAGTATGGGGAGGCTCTGAAGAAGGACAATGTAAATAAGAGCTGCAAATAAAAAAAAGTTAGACTGGAGCTCTGTCTGGGAAGAACCTTGTATGCATGCTAAGAAATTTGTACTTCCATCTACCTAAATTTCCCTAATGACACCTCAGTACCTACTGCTGTAAGAGCTGTGCTGGCAAAATAAATCTGCCAGCTTTGGCATGGGACAAGACTGAAGAAGGAGGAACCAATCTGAAAAAAGCCCATTGGAATAGTCAGAACAGGAGCCATAGTGATTGGAATAAAGAAGAGGATCAGGGAAGCGGATGTGGCTCAAGTGATTAGGCTCCCGTATGCCATATGGGAGGTGCAGGGTTCGATCCCCAGGGCCTTCAGGTGAAGGCAAGCTGGCCTGTGTGGCGAGCTGGCCCGCGCAGGAGTGCTGGCCCGCGCAGAGAGCTGGCACAGCAAGATGACACAACAAAAAGAGACACAGAGGAGAGACAATGAGAGACGCAGCAGACCAGGGAGCTGAGGTGGTACAAGAGATTGAGCACCTCTCTCCACTCTGGAAGGTCCCAGATTGGTTCCCAGTGCTGCCTAAAGAGAAGACAAGCAGACACAGAAGAACAGACAGCAAGGGGGGAGAAGGAGATAAATAAATAAAATAAATCTTTAAAAAAAAAAAAAAAGAAGAAGAAGAGGTTTAGAGGATCAGAGTCTAGAGTGGGAGGTAGGAATTTTGGAGATATAGATCAGTAGGCCCGTCACGCACCGCACATTCGTGAGGAACCTGGTGCTAAACCACTCTTAGACGACCTGCTTCTGGGTCGGGGTTTCGTACGTAGAAGAGCAGCTCCCTCGCTGCGATCTATTGAAAGTCAGCCCTCGACACAAGGGTTTGTAAAAAATATAAACAAACAAACAAAAAAATAATAATAATAATAGATCAGTAGGTATATTAGTCAGCTCTTGCTGGAGTAATAAACAACCCCAATATTTTAGGAGTTTAAAATAATTTTTGTTGTTGTTAATGATGTTACACGAGCACACTGTGAGTCCGCTGGCTTCCTCTTGTCTTCTCACTCCAGGGTCTAGGCTGAAGGAAAAACCAGATTAAATTCTTATGGTGGAAGATAGGGATATAAGAAATGTGAAAAAATCTTGCAATGCCTGTAAAAGCTTATTCCACTCAGGCGTCTGCTAATATCGCAAGCTTAAAATCTTAATGCTTAAAGCCAATAGAAAAGGGTACTCAGGATATAAGGAAGGATGACAAGGGTGGAGGAGGAAATACGTAATTAAGAACAAATTACACAGTTTACCACCGTAGGCGTGAGAGGGATGGAAGGAGGCAGAGTTAAGGAG
Organism: Cabassous unicinctus; assembly: GCA_029593785.1. Classification (NCBI taxonomy): domain Eukaryota; kingdom Metazoa; phylum Chordata; class Mammalia; order Cingulata; family Chlamyphoridae; genus Cabassous; species Cabassous unicinctus. Next base: position 21,845 of record JAQZBX010027736.1, on the reverse strand, counting down.
ATGACTCCAGGTTTCCAGTTTGGGTGACTTGGGGGGAGGGTGATCCCATTAACACGGGAGCAGGAACAAGGCCAAGGAGGAGAAGGAGGAAAAGTGATGACCTCAGTTCTAGATTCTTACTCCAAAGCCTTCTTATGGGGGGAAGAAGGGTCTTGAGTTCAGCAGTTTGAGATTAGAGATTTACCTTTGGCACTTGGCAGTGAATCAATAGTTTATAGCCATAAGAGAAATAAACTCTTGTTTATTTGTTTACTGAGCCAGGCTCTGGGCTAAAGTTTGCATGTGATTTTTTTTTTTTTTTCATTTAATTCTCACAATCCCACTAACTTGTAGATGTGAAAACCGAGGATGAAGAGAGTTTTAAGTAACTTTCCCAAGGTCACAGCAAGCTGTCGAGCTTGGATTTGCACCTGGGCAGTCCAACTTCTGGGGAGAAGACGGGAATTTGTGTTTAGATGCAGGGGAGATGTGAGATTTATGGCGCGGAAGCCGCTGAGGCCAGACCAGGTGTCTACAGTTGTATCTAGTCTCAGTGTGCGTCTATTTACAGATGAAGAAACAAAGGAAAAAGTTCAATAACCTGCCAGGTTTGTAGGGCTTGTGACGAACCCGAGTCTGACCCCGAAGCCCTTGCCGTGTGCACTACGCCATGTTGCCTCTGTGCCTAAACTGTGTGCCTCCAGTAGCAGGACCGGAATCCGGAAGGCAAATCCAGGCACGTGTGGGGAGAGAGGAGCTGGTCAGCGAGGAGGAGGGGAACCAGGTGGCTGTGGTCACGCAGAATACAGAGACCCTCTTCTGCCTTCTCCTGGCCTCCTCATCTGAGTTGTAGAATCCATCACGGCACCTAGTTTTCGTAAAGGACTCAAGCGTTAGGTCCCCTTAGCTCTTTGAGTTCTTACGACTTAAAGTAAGGTCCACAGACTAGCTCCCTCAGCTTTGCCTGGGAGCTTGTTAGAAACAGAATCTCAGTGCCACGGGTCGCCACTCTCACCCCAGCACACCTATAGGATCAAACTTTGCATATTCCTAGGATCCCCAAGTTATTCACGTGCTCAGCATAGACTGAGAAGTCCTGTCCTGAATTGCCAGTTTCCAAGTGCACGTTTTATGTGAGTCTTCCCCAACCCCCACTGTCTAGAAGAAATTTTGCCCTTCTATCTTCTGTTTCCTTAGCGGCTCTGGGGGGCATTCTGAAATCCGACCTCTTAAACTGCTCGCTCTCCCTGTACACATATATGTATGGTATGCATTCTTAGAATGAGCCTACTGACAAGAATAGCTGATGGGAAGCAGCTGCCTAAGTAGTGGGCTCCGAAGCGCAGTTCCCATCCCGGGGGGGTGGGTGTCATTAGGAGCAGACGAGGAAGGACCTACCCGTGGATCAATACAGCCTCAGATTTACTGGCCTGGCTCTCTGGCCTCTGTGGCTTGGCCCCTGAGCCCAGGCTCCAGGTCTCCCGAGCTGTCCCTCTGTCCATCCCAGCGGACTTAGTTGATAGGTTACTGGCTTGTTAAGTGCAGGGCTCCCGCAGGGAGGTTCTGGACATGCAACAGCAGGAGTCCTGGAGCTGCACGGCTGTACCGAGCTCTGGTGCTGCCAGGATTTCAACAGTTAACATGTCCGCATGCAGAATAAATGAACCGGAGCCCAATACCGGCTGGCTCTGTAATCAGTAAAATAAAAATCCAGGAGCCACCGGAAGGCTGCGAATCCCGCACCGGAGCCGGGCCCTGCAGAGAGTCAGCATGTAATTTGAAGAAAGGTATTGTATCCCGGTGGCGACTCGGCTGTGACCGAAAGATGGAGTTCTGCTCTCTTTCTTTGTGTGCCGAAGACAGGCGACCCGATAAATAGGTCACTGCCGCCTGAACCGCCCCGGCCCGTTGACGTGTGGCAGTATGACCCTAAGCCTTATCTCCTTGCTGTACAAGGATATTGCCGAATTGTGGCTCTTTCTGAAGAGAAGCACAGGTGTGTGTGGCTCTGTGTTGGTGGTTGAGTTCCTTGTGAATGAACGTGTTTGCCTCCTGCTGCTGCCATTGTAACATTTTATCAGGATGGAAATGAGCTGGGGGTTAACAATTCTGGTTTCCAGTGCTCTATTGTCAGAAGAAACAAATGCAGCATTTTGTTCACGTAGTGGGGGGCTGCAAAAAATAAGGTACATGGTGGTCTTCATGTTTGTAAATTGCGTTGATGCTGGGAATGTTGGCACTCCTGGTTTCAGAATCAGAGCTCGTGTGATGTTTGTTACTGTGTAACCAGAGTCCTGGTCCTTCAGGGTAGAAAAGCCCTTCCCTTGGTCTGCGCTACCCTCTTTGAACATGCTGCTTGAGCAGCCTTAGGCTGATGGCCTCGGGCTGTGACCACCTCTTCCCCACCCTTTCCCTGCTATATTTCTCCTGAGCTCCAAAGGCAGCATAAACTATATCTGTTTGGGGAATATAGGTGCATAATAGCAAAACGTATCATGCAAAGCTGAAAAGAAATTCCTCCCCTGCAGCGCCTATGTTTAAGATTTTTTAAAACAGACGTGCTTTTGTTGGCAAATCCAAGAAGCAATGGGACTATTATCAGGGAAAGGACTGTAACTTCATCATTAATGACACTCAGGCCAGCCGGCTAGAATGGTCCCAGATGTCCCCCCGCAGCTGGTCTGTGAACACTGCGGCTTCTGTCGCTGAGCGTGGCCGCCGCGAGCCAGCTCCACAGTGAACTGCACTTGCCCAGCGTGATCCAGGTCGCGGCGCCGGAGTCCTGGAGCCGAGTAAGCCGCTTGCTTCAGGGGGTAGGTCTTTTTTCTCTTTGTGATGGTGTTTCCTGTCTTGGTCTTGGGGTCGAGGTTTCTGAGATCAGTACTGGCCTTGTCGTGAGTGGGCTCTTTGGAATCAGAGAACAGGAGTGCACTAGAGAAAGGAACCTCAGACTGTTGGGTTGGAAGAAAGGAAATAAAAGGCACTGGAGCATAGGATACGGCGTGGCTTTCGTTTGTGTATTTCTAAGAACAGAAGGGCACCCTTTCTGAAGCAATGTGTCATCATTACATTTCCCACCTGGTACATCTGCCAAGGATTGACAAATAATTCATGAAATAAATATTTTTATGAATTTTAGTGGATCAGTCAAATCATAGCTATTAGTGGCAACAAATTTCTAAGGTTTCCAACTTTAAAAGGAAGAGATTGAGCATGTAGGCTAAATGACCGATTCAGTGACTTTCCCCAGCAGATAAGATTCAGGATTATGAATGATTACATGGCCACAATCAAATAAATCTCAGTTACTGAGATTTAAGCCCCAAACATAGGCACTTATAAATATCAGGGAAAGCATTTGATTTCATCTCCGAAGTCATCATCAAAATATAAATGCGATAAACACGTCTATCGAAAGATACCTAAAAAGGATGCTTTCTCAGCACTTAGCTGTTGCCTAGAATACGACACATTTCAAAAGCATGTAGTACTTTCTGTGCAGCCTGGCAGGCGTTTCTTGGGGCATGCTGTGACTACATGCAATTTATTGTAGAAGAATGGGCATAGAATTCTTCTGTGTGATAGCAGGTAGTTATCTTAGATGTCAATTTGTTTTCCAAACTATATGATAGTTTTAATTCTTATAACTTTAATGTATGCTTTATTTTTAAGATAAATGGACCCTCAAAGAAATGTCCCAAGGGAATTTGGTGTAATGAAGGGATAGAGGGTGTTTCTCCAAGTCTCTAGAAACAGGTTGCTGTTTTCCTACCCAAAACAAAAAGTTCCTTTGTTAGGTTTATGAAGAAACAGGTTTCTGTACCTGTGATAGTATATCTTTCTTTAAATGATACTGTAGAATACTTTCAGAGGGTGGGGAATTTTAGTATCCAGCAGTTTGCATAATTGAATACCTAACATTTATTAGCCCCTTGCTGTTTACAAACCAAGTTCATGTACAGCTCCTTTCAAAGTACAAGGTGGACACTTCTGCCCAAACTGGTCTGATGAGGAAGCCAGACTGGGAGAAATTTGGAGCTCTGCCCAAAGGCAGGAGCTGGGACTAAGATACAAGCCCAGAGCAGATTAAATGATTAGACAAGAGTCATTTGGGTTGTGTGAGAAGACACCACAAGGGTTCTCATCACTCTTTATTTACTTAGTGTTCCAAGCTTGGTGGTCTAGAGCCATGTGCTTTGTTAAAGATGGCATGTGGGAAGCGGGTGTGGCTCAGTGGATAGAGCCCCCATTTACCATATGGGAGGCCCAGGTTCGCGTCCCGAGGCCTCCTTGTGAGGGCACGCCGGCCTGAGCGGTGCGGTGGGCTGATGCAGCAACCTCACGGCAGGAAGCGGTTGTGGCTCAATGGATAGAGCCCCCGTTTACCATATGAGAGGCCCCAGGTTCGCTTCCCGGCACCTCCTTGTGAGGGCAGGCTGGCTCGCGCGGCGCCGTGGGCTGATGCGGCAAGACCTCACAGCAAGGGGGAGATAAGCAGACACAGAGAAGACACGCAGCGAATGGACACAGCAGCACAAGCAGCAAGGGGGGGATAAAATAAATAAATAAATAAATAAATAAATAAATAAATCTTAAAAAATAAATAAATAAATAAAGATGGCACGCTCTTCGTTCCACTGTCAGCTGACTCTTGCTGGTTGTCACTCCCTAAGTTGATGAGGTCGCTAGGCGGGCATAACTTCCACCATCCTGCCAAACCGTCAACTCTGACTCTGTCTTCCCTTCCTCCCTCCCCCTCCCCACCACTTCTCCCCCTCCAATTTCTCTCTCTCACTAACACAGGTACACACAAACCCATACACAGGGTTGTGTTGTTTTGTTTGGCCTACGTTATTCAGCCAATTCCTTAGGCGTCCACTTTCCTTTTGTAGTGGAGTCCCAGCTTGAAACTTCTCTGAGGCCTACCCCTCTCTCCCCTTGGTGTCCTAGAGGCTGGAGTGGACCAGCTCCTTCCCAGCTGGAGGACCTTCAAAGGCCAGGATCTAGGAAAGAGAAGGAAGTCCTCAAAGAGCCGCTTCCAGGAAGCATCCCTCCCTCTGCAGTGGGGGCCACCTGGTCCCTACTCACCTGGTGAGCCGACAGCAGGGCTCCACTCGGACAGACTCACCTGGCAGTCTCCCAGCTGAGGACCAGCTTGGGAATTTCAGTCCCCTTGGCTTTGAATGTCCTCACCTTTTCCATACTGTACGTTCTGTTTTTTGTTTGTTTGGGCCGTGTTTTTGGTAAAGGTTGATGTAACCTTGTGTTTGTGTTTAGTTTTATAGAATTCTTGGTACTTAGAAAGTGGAAATCAACGGACATGTCTACAATTTAGGAAAGAATTTTGGATAGCTCATGGAATTCCTGGAAGGAAGCTCAGTATCAGTCATCTGAATGACTGGAGGATACACAGTGCTCCCCCTTCCCATGTTGCATGTTCTGTTAAGTTTCTTTCTGGAAGCAGATCCTAACAGAAGATAAAAGCAGAGTGCCTGCCAGTGCAGGCTTTTTGCCACTTCACTAGCAAGAAGAGGAACTGAAGTCTATAAAAGTTATTTGCATTGATTTCCCCGATCTTTTACTGAGTTATATGCATATATTTTAATATTGACAAGCGATTATTTCAGAATGGGTAAGGAAAGAAAAAAGCCATCAGAGAAACCTTCTTTATTTCCAACAGTAGCGTGTTATGTTGGGGGTGGGTGTGTGATGTTTAAGAGATAGCACTTAGTTAAAAGTCAACTGAGATGCTGATGTTTCAGAGCATCACATTGCAGAGATTTGGGGACCAGATGCATTGGGAGCCTAAAAATGAGACTCTGGAAGTTATCTAGAAGAAAGACCATGCTACACACACTTTGTGGCTCCAGTATCACAGGAGGCTCAGTACACAAATAAGGATTTGAGGAAATATTGTGTGCACTTGAGGAATCCAGTTATTAACCAGTTAGTGTTACCTTTTGTCCAAATCATTATTTTTGAACTAAGGAAAATGCCCCACATTGTGTTGTCACATACATTATTCAGGAAGCTTATATTAATTGTTTTAACAGCAACTTAAAAGTCAGAGCTTCTGAAGAGTGAAAAGTCTTGTTGGCTTAGCTCTGCAGCATGTGTGTGGGTGGGGGTGGGGCTGGTTTTTGTCTGACAGATTTAAAGCAGTAACATGTTCTCCCTGCTCTCCCCCACCCCCCATCCTCTAACCACCTGGAAATTTGCTTACCGCATTCACAAGTTGGCAAATTTATTTGTATTCTTTCTGCAAGCCATTTTTCTTACAGCTTGGCCACTTAACTTCTTCTCTGTATGGGAGAAGTTCAGGCCAGTGTGGTTTTCAAAAGAACCCTGAGCGAGAAATCTTTGGATGTGCCCCAGTGGGAACCCCTGTTTCCTCTTACCTTTTTTTCCCCAGGAGAATTGTAATCTCCTCCTCTGGAGCACACTCAAGTGTGGTCTTCTTATAGAAACCCTCTCCTGAATTCTTGCTATACACTGTTTTTCCTTACGGCCTCACCCAGGTGCACTGGACTGGAGGTGAGATGCACAGGAGGAAATCCTATCCATTGTAGATGAAACAGAAACAAGCGAATAATGCAGTAGACAGGTTCCTCCTAATTGGGTGCCAAGAGGAGGTGCTGAGAGGAAGAACAGGTGCCCAGGGGAGGCTGTCACATCGAGGCCTTGGACAAAAACAACTCTGTTTTTGCTGAAGGTCTATGGGCTGTAGTGACAAGTCACCGTAAGGCTCATTTTTCTGTTTATAAGATCTGTTATTTTCTCCAGTGACCTGTGAACTTGAGCCAGTGGGCAAGTATACTTAAGTGGCCAAATTCACTGAATGAACCAGCTTCATTCAGGCATATGGACCCCAGGACAGGGAGAGAACATTTGGAAATAAGAATTCAGTCCTTTAGGTCATTGGTTAGTGCTTAGCCTATTGCAGTAACTATGTGCTGAATGGCATCTTGGGTGACTAGAAGAGTAAATGGATATTCCATTCATGTTTAGCTTCCCTCTGAGACTAGTGTATGCACCAGTATGTCTGGCCCCCTGGATTTGTTGCAGCTAAATTACCATGAATTTGTTCGTGCTGTAAGGGTTTTCTGCATAGGAAATGGAAAGAGCATAAGCTCTGGTGTCCAGAGAGTGGGTCCAAAGCCTGGTTCCATGCTGCTTTAATTTTATAACCTTAGGCATATTGTCTTCCATGAGCCTCTGTTTGCTCAGCTAGAAAATGAGTGTGATGATGATACCAATCTTGCAGGGTTGCTGAGGACTGAATGAGATAATTTATGTAAAGTATCTAGCACAGTACCTGAGACCTAGTAGAAAGTTCCTAGAAAATATTATTAATAAGAAAATTTCTACAATACACTGATAGTCCTAGTATGAGTCTGGTGAGACTGGAGACTTGATTAAGTCAATTCAACCCTTCAACCCAAGCCCGAGGCCCTCCAAGTCATAGTTAACTTTCCTTCCACATCACCTGGCTCATCTGTCCCTGTCTCTCCATCACCACTGCTTCCTGCCTGGACCTTATAGGCACCTCGCATGTTGCCGTGGATTCCCTCCTGCCCCACTGCAGCCTGCTCGGCACTCAACGACTCTTCGGAGGTCCCCAGTTGCATGTGGTAACATGGAGCATAAATTCAGAACCCCCGATGTGGCCACAAGGCCTCTGTGGCCTGGCCCCTGCTACACCCCACCCTCACCTCACACGACCACCCTCCTGCCTGGCATGGCACCCCCCACCTCACCCTCGTCCTCCACCTGCCTGTTCCAGTTATCCTTCAGGGCTCCGTTTTTGTGATTCTTTAGAGGGTCCTGGTGAGAACCCCACCATGTGCCAGTGCCCTGAACTTTACTGCCATCTCAACTCTATTTGTGTGTCTTTTTGTTTGTCTTTGGTCCCGACCGGGCCATGACCCCAGTGTGACAGGGACCCTGGCTGTCTCATTAACTGCCAGGTCTTTAGCACCTAACGCTGAGGCTGGTACGAGGCAGTCCCAAATATTTGCTGCCTCTCGAGCAAGGAGGCCTCATATTTCATTTTTAAGCTCACTTGTCTTTCCTGCGGCGCTTTGTGGCCGAGTGTGGTATTATACCTCCAGAAATAAAGAATGCAATTCTTTGCTTTTACAGTTGCCTCCGTTTCCCCTGATATTTTCACATTAAAATAAGCCTGGTGTTAATTGTGCTGTCACCAGATAGCTGATCGGCTGCTACAAAAAAATTCTCCTAAAGATAGATGTTTGCCCAAAGCATGCCCAAGATACTCTTTTTAACTCTTTCTTTAGACATTCCCTTGAACTTTATTTTTAGTTTTGGTCAAGATGTAAACATTCAGGTTTCCCCAATCCTATTCACACTTTTCATCGCTTGTGCATATCCTTTTGTAGGAGAGCCAGCTCCAGCCGTGACCACCATTTGTTGAGTTCTTGCTGCGTGCCGGGCACTGTGGTGGGTAGCTGTTGTAGCCCCCATTGTACAAATGAGGAAACTGAGGACAGAGAGCCTGAATAGTTTGAGGACACCCTTCCTGTCCCTCTTTCAAGCTTCTTATTGCATGAACCTTTTTTTTTTAGGAGGTATCAGGATTGAACCCAGGACCTCGTATATGGGAAGCAGGCACTCAACCTCTGAGCTACAGCCACTCTCCAATGAGAGTTGGTTCTGTTTGTTTTTTAGGAGGTACTGGGGATTGAACCCGAGACCTTGGACGTGGGAAGCAGGCACTCAACCACTTGAGCCACATCCGCTCACTGCATGAACTTTTAAACTGCTTTTGTATCTGAAAACATTCTTAGTCCTATCACTTTAATTTCAAAATCCATGTATGTGCACATTTTGCAGCCCTAGAGCCATGTAAACAATGGCAGCTTGACTACTGAACCAAGCATAAATATGACTTTCTTAGAATAGGAATTTCAAGCTAAAAAGTTAACATTAAATTATTTGTTATTGTCAGTCCTTGTTTAATTTTTTTTTTCCTCCCTTGGGTGAAGTTTGAGTTGAGATGATCAGAAAAATTGAACTAACAACCAGAGAAGAATATGTGACTCTGACATGTACTGGATTACAGAAAGCATTCTCAAGAGGAAGTGATGATCTGTTTTGAAAGTGCAGTGGACTAGCAGAGGGATTCAGTGGTAGACCAGTGTCAGCATTCCTGGGAAGATGTACTATGTGGCAGCTTCCTTGCAGGGCTGCCCTGATCCCAGTTGGAGCACAGGGGAGATGGGTTCATTTGTGGCAAGCAGGGCCTCTGTGATGGCTAATTTTGTATGTCAGCCTGGCTAGGTTGTGGTCAAGCACTGGCCTAGCTGTCCCCTGAAGGGATTCTGTACATGGGATTAGCATCTCTAATCAGCTGGCTTTAGGTAAAGGAGATCACCCTCAATAATGCTGATGGGCCCCATCCAATCAGTTGGAGGTCTTAAGGGATCAGAAGGAATTCTGCCTCAGCCTACACCCTCCACTCCTTCCTGAGTTTCCAGCCCAAGGAATTCAGGCTTGTAAGACTTCAACATCACTCTTACTGGAATTTTCAACCTTGACCTGACCTACAGAACACACGTACATGTACATATACATATATGTATCCTTTTGCTTCTGTTTCTCAGGAGAACTTTGACTGATACAGGCCGATTTGCATTTCTCTTCAGGATCCAAAGTCCCTTCAATATCTAAAATCTAAAGCTTTCCTGGCCAGCTCCAAAGCTCCAGGATGCTGCCCACGTGGTTTTTACCACAGCAGAGAGGCAGAATTCCAGCACCAAGAGGGATTGTGGCTTCTGGATTGTGAAACGCTGGCCAGCACCTTTAGATGAAGAGTCCTTGTCTGGGTACACCCTCCCCATTCCCATGGCGATCCTGGCAGCCATCTTGTGAGGAGGTAGAGCAGGTGTGGTTCTTCCTGTTTGGCAACTGAGAGAATGAAACTCTTGCAAATTTACTAGCTCTAGTGGCAGTTCTGGAACCACTGTGTGGGGCCACGTCAGCCCCAGCGCTGTAGGGCCAGAACCCCAGCTCCACCATCTAACTAGCTCTGTGACCCGGGGGGGGGTGCTGGGGGGGAGAGTATAATTGCTAAAAGTGTCGGAAACCGGGGGTTAAATGCTGTAGGATATAGGCAGTGCCTGGTTCTTGATGGATGGCAAGTAAATATCAGCTGGTTTCCTTCCCTCTTGCCACCTCCACCCCAGTTCTCTTGTCTGCGTTTACCACTGCATCAGCGCCAACATGGCAGACCACTGGGCTGAAAATCTGACTCTCTGAGAACCTGTGGTCCCTTTTGATGGGAGAGAGTTAACTGCCCAGGTTCGGGAAATTTCAGGGATATGGGCATCTTTCCAACTTCAAAAGGTTCTTCCACCTTTGCAGTTTGGGGCAGGATGGTGCTTTTGTGTTACAGAAAGCTTTTCTGCCCCTGGGTTAAAATGTTGGTTTTGGAAAATCATGGAAGACTCCAGAATGTTTACAGATTGGTGGCAGTATCAAGAGACTTCTTGCCACCTTATGTTCACCTGCTCCCATCTCACATCACCCATGACCTGCTCCTTTTCCTTCTGTTTGCTCATTAAGGAAACTCAGGAATTGCAAGCGCCTCTCTGAAAAAAAGACGGAATCAAGATGGCCGTTTCTCCCAAGCCCTATTATTCCCTTGGCCACCAAATTCTTATTAGCCCTGAACACATAGGCTGGGCTTTGTTTTCCATCTCACGTCCCAGTGGGATGAGATTAGAAGAAACAGCAGCGAGTGCCGCAGTTTGGCAAAGGGTTGAGCTCCTACGGTGTGCAGGGTGGGGTGCCACCTTACTCATTATGCTTGTAAATTACTTCCCTGTAGAGACTTCCTGACCTTGGAGGACTTGCCCTGCGTGTGGAAGTTCTTTCTTAAGTAAAAGGGACATCAGTCACTGGTACCCAGTGAGGTGAGAGAGTGGGGAGAGCCACCTGGCCGGCGGTCTGTACCTGGCGGGGTGGAGGCAGGTCCTGTGGAGGCAAGCTGTAGACACACGGCGGAGGAGTTTGGTTCAATGTAGAAGTCACTGTAATGGATGTGAGGTCATTTTTTAAGGTTTTTAAAATATATATATAAGAAGAAAAGGATTAGTTATGACTAATGCCCTTTTCCTTCTTTAAACACTTTTTTTGAATGTGCGCCTGGCAGACTGGACTCTCGGCCGTTCTCCCCACCGCAGGCCTGTTGGGTGGCTAAGGGTTCAGCTCTGCATCGCACAGACCCGGGTTCCAGGCCCAGCCCTGCCACCTAATCAGTGGGTGACCTTGGGCACGTTAGCCCACAGTACCCATTTCATCAGGTAACGCATGCGAATGGCCCTGAACATAATGATCGTTACGGGGCCACCCTTGGGTAGTTCTTTTCATCCCTCTCGCCCCTGCTAAAAAGCCTGCCTCTGTTTCAGGTACCACTTCCTTCAGGAGGGCTTCCCACTGGCTCATCCTGCAGCTGTCACCCTGGATTTTCAGTTTGGTCTCGGTTGAGCACCCATGTGTGGGGACCAGCCATCATTTTATGTGGGTGCCTGCTAGCGTCCCTAACATTAATCATTCTCTGTTGCTGATGACAATAATAAAGTTGCCACTCACCAGAGGGCCAGTCACTGTGTGAGGTGGTTTGCATTCATTATCTCTTCTGCAATCCCATCAAACAGGAGTTCTTATCCCCAATTTACAGACAAGGAAACAGGACCTTGCCCAAGGTCACACAGCCTAGACAAGGTGTAGCCAGGGTTAGTGCTATGTCTCGCTTACTTCTGGTCTCCTGCAGGGCCTAGTATCACATCTTACATATTGTAGCTGCTCAACAAACGTTTGCACAGTGAATGACAATATTGAGCACACGTACAAAACATCCATTTAAAAGGCTTGCTTGGATTCTATGTTTGTGCCCATTTCTCTGCCTCTGTGGGACTTTACAGAGATCAGGTTTAAAACAAAAACAAACTGTAAGCTAAGGAAGTGAACAGCCCAACTGAAGGCTACATTCAGGACAAACACAATGACAGATTTTAATAAATGGGGGCAATTAGTAAATATAAGGTCCCCACAGCTCCCTAATTGCCCCTGTTGGCTTGCTGCAGCTTTTAATGCCAACACCAAGCAGTGCCCTGAGACGTGGCTGTGGATCCCAATCCTTCGCTGCAAGTCCCTCCTCTGTCCTAACTGCTGGGGAGACTTGCTAATCAGTTTAAAAACCATGAAGATGGACAGAAGATTTTTATGTCGTTGCCCCTGAATGCCTTTTCAGCCTCTATGCGTGTATGTAGCTCTGCTCTGGTACGTCAGTTGTCCAGCCTTCGGGGAGTGCTCAATGGCTGAGGGCGGCTGCAGTGTGGGGGTTAAGGGGGAACACCCTGATACAAGATTGGCACCCAAAAATCAGTAGTGTTTCTCTACACTACTAATGAGCAATCTGAGGAGGAAGTCAGGAAAAAGATTCCATTTACAATAGCAACTAAAAGAATCAAATATTTAGGAATAAACTTAACCAAGAACATAAAGGACCTGTATTCAGAAAGAATAGCCAAAATATCTTTAAAAAGAAGAACAAAGTTGGAGGACTCTCACTTCCCGAAGTTAAATTATATTACTTAACTACAGTGGTTCAAAAAAATTACAGAACAAACAACAACAACAACAAAAAAAACCCCAGCATGGTACTGGCATAAAGATGGACATATTGACCAATGGAACCATACTGATGGTTCAGAAATAGACCCTCACATCTATGGTCATGTGATTTTTGACAAGCCTGTCAAACCCACCCAGCTGGGGCAGAACAGTCTATTCAACAAATGGTGTTGGGATAACTGGATATCCATATCCAAAAGAAAGAAAGAGGACCCCATCTCACACCTTATAAAAAATTATTTCAAAATGGACATAAATATAAAAGTTAGAACCATAAAACTCCTAGAATAAAATGTAGGAAAACATCTTCAAGATCTTGTGGTAGGTGGTGGTTTCTTAAACCTTATACCCAAAGCATGAGCAGTGAAATAAAAATTGAATAAATGGGACCTCTTCAAAATTAAACACTTTTGTGCTTCAAAAGACTTTGTCAAGGTGAAAAGTCAACTGACTCAAGGGAAGAAAATGTTTGGAAACCATATATCTGATAAGGGTTTGATTTCCATGTTATATAAAGAGATCAGACAACTTAACAATAAAAAGACAAGCAACCCAATTTTAAAATGGGCAAAAGACTTGAGTAGACATTTTTCCAAAGAGGAAATACAGATGGCCAAAAAGCACATAAAAAGATGTTCAACACCACCAGCTAATAGGGAAATGCAGCTAAAAACTATAATTTCACACCTTATAGAATGGCTATTCTTAAAACAAACAAACAAATAAACAAAAAACAGAAAACTACAAGTGCTGGAGAGGATGTGGAGAAATAGGAACACTCCACTGTTGGTGGGAATGTAGAATGGTGCAGCCTCTGTGGAAGACAGTTTGGCGGTTCCTCAGCAAGCTAAATATAGAACTACCGTATGACCCGGCAATACTGCTTCTAGGAACATGGTCAGAAGAACTGAAAGTAGGGATGCAAACAGACATTTGCACACTGATGTTCATAGTGGCATTATTCACAATTGCTAAAAGATGGGAACAACTCAAGTGTCCATGAACCGATGAATGGATAAACAAGATGTGGTGTATACATATGATGGAATACTATTCAGCTATAAAAAGAAATGAAGTAGGGATGCATATAACAACACAGATGAACCTTGAGGCATTATGCTGAGTGAAATACGCCAGGCACAAAAGGACAAATATTGTATGGTCTCACTAATACAAACTAAATACAATGAGTAAATTCATGGAGTTAAACTCTAGAGTATAGGTTACTAGGAGATAGAATGACGGTTGTGAAGGGGGAGCCGATGCTTTATGTAGAATTTTTAATAAGGTTGATTGTAAATGTGTGGAAATGGATAGAATTGATGGTAACACATTATAGTAAGTATAACTAGCACTGCTGATTTATAAATGTGATTGTGGCTGAAAGGGGTAATCTAGGGATGTAAATGCCAATTGAAGGACAGCTAGAGCATAATCTAGGCACCGTATAAATAATGAACTTGGTGGTGGATGAGGATTGTGGTTAATAGTACAAATACAAGAGTGTTCTTCTATGAACTAGAACAAATGTACATCACTATTACAAGGTGTTAAGAATGTGATGATACATGGAAAAAATACAACTAATGTAACTTATGAACTCTAGTTAACAGTAATATTGTAATGTTTTTGCATCAATGCTAAAGGTTTCAACAATGGGGGGGTATAAGGGGGTGTGGTATTCTGCCTTTTGGAGTAATGAAAACGTTCTAGGGTTGACTGGGGTGATGACAGCACAACTCTCTGATGAAACCGAGATCCACTGAGTGTACTCTTTGGATGGACTGTACAAGGCCTGGGAACATATAACACAGTGAGTCCATGGTGGATGATGGACTATGGTTAACAGTACAAATATGAGAATGTTCTCTCATGACCTATAACAAATATGCAATACTATTACATGGTGTTAATAATAGGGTGGTTTATGGGAAAAATACACCAAATGTAAGCTATGGACTATAGTTAGCAGTAATATTTTGATGATGTTCTTTCATCATTTGTAGCAAATGTTCCACAACAAGGCAAGGTGTGATGGTGAGGTGATATAGGAGAATCTTATATGGTATTCATGATTGTTTTGTAAATTCACAGCTTCTCTAATAATTAAAAAAAAAAAAAAAGAGTGAGCTCCCTGGGTTCAAGTCCTGGCTTTGCCTCTGAACTTGAACTAGTTCTTGAATATAACTCTTTTTTTTTGTTAAGGTTTATTTATTTATCTCTACCCAACCCCTCGTTGTTTGCACTTGCTATGTCTGTTCTTTGTTTCTTCTAGTTGTCACTGGGAACCGAACCCGGGACCTCCGATGTGGGAGGGAGGCGTCTAATGGCTTAAGCCACCTCTGTTCCCTGCTTTGTTGTGTCTCTTGTTGCATCATCTTGTCGCATCAGCTTGCCGTCCTGCTCGTCCTTTTTAGGAGGCACTGGGAACCTCTGTTCCCTGCTTTTGTTGTGTCTCTCATTATGTTTTTCTTCTTGTGTCTCTTGTTGCATCATCTTGTTGTGTCAGCTTGCTGTGCCTGCCCGTCACGCCAGATCACTGTCTTCTTTAAGAGGCACTGGGAACTGAACCACAGACTTCCTTTGTGGAAGGCAGAACCCAGTCGCTTGAGCCACATCCACTTCCCTAACTAATTTTTTTTTTTTTTT
>JAQZBX010027735.1:0-28187 GCA_029593785.1 Cabassous unicinctus | reverse complement strand
GTTTGCCAGCGTTCAGGCTTCTGGGGTTCCTCTCTTCCCGGGGCTGCGTTTCTCTCCGGGCTTAGCTCCTGTTTCCTCCACAAGTTCAGCTGTAGGCGATCAGGCGAATGGCTCGCTTCTCTTCTCTTGGGGCCTTCTTTCCACCATCAAAGCTGCTTCTCAAAGACTGCTTCTCCTTTGTTCTTTGCCTTGCCTTTTATATTCAATTCCCCACCCACCAGGGGGTGGGGCTCAATGCCCTACTGACTGACATGGCCCAGTCAACGCCCTAATCATAATTCAATCATGTCCAGATTAACAGATCAGATTACAGGCATGATCCAATTATATTTTTGGAATTCATAATTACATCAAATTCCCCAACGGTTACACTAGGTAATTATAAGCCCTCAAATATTCAAGGTCTGCTTCTGGGGGAACCCAACCTAAAGCTCATGATCAGCATTCTCCCTCAAATTTCAAACAGGGTTCACAATGGGGGAAGGGGCAAATGAGAGTGGGGCCACCTTAGGACAATGTGTGTTTTAGAGGATGAAGTATTAAAGGTTTGGGACGCATGAATAGGAATTAAGATGGAAATGTTAGGATTGATGTGGACCCAGGAGGAAGGAGACAGAGGGCTTCTGTTCTGTTCTGATTCTACCTTCATTTTAAGCCAAAGGCAAATGAGGATGCTCAAGGTTTGCATCATGCCAAGATTCATCATCTAACTGGGACAGGGGCAGAGGCAGAGGGAGATGGAGAAAAAGAGTGAGAAAAGTGACAATCTCTTTAGCCCTACCTCAATACCAGTTTCTTATTGAGCCTTCCCAACATTGCCCCTTTTACAGATGAAGGAATGAATTTTAGGATTCTTTAAGGCAGTTATACAAGTTGACATGGCAAATAAATCACAAATCCCTGATCTGAACCCAGGCCATCAGCTCCAAAGTTACTCTGGTAACCATTTTCCCAGACTCCTCTGAAGTAGAGGACTGCAAAGTCTGGTATTCTGATAGAGAATTGAATGGGGAAGGGTTCAACAAAGAAAGGGTGAAAAAATAGAACAAAGCCAGGTAAAAGAGGGAAGGTGGCATTGACCCAAGGGGGCACAGGAAGCACATATCCCAGAGATGGAGGTAGGCACAGTCCCTGGATAAGGGAAGGGAGGTGGTCACAGTCCCTTGATGGGGGGTGCACAGTCCCCAGGAGCAGGAGGGAATTCTGTTTCAGATTTTGGATAATTTCCCATAAGAGATAATTTGGAGTGGGCTAGAGTAGCAGCATCACTTGGGCTGGACTCTGCTTGGCTAGGGTGGGTCTCAGAGGCTAAATATGAGGGAGTCTCTTTTCAAGCCTCCTTAACAAATGCTGAAATCAGGGAGTGTGAGTGTAGGGGGCTGAGTTACATAAACCAAAGCTGGCAACTTATTGAGTTGTTTGCATATATGAAAAAGCTAAAAGACAGCCAGGTATATACTTTAGTAGTTAGGACCAGGGAGATAGCAACAAGAGAGGATGTATGGGTGGGAAGAAGGCACTGGCTGGGAAACTGCCTGGAAGAGGGGTGTTGATTGGAACACTCTTCTTCTGCCTAGCAGTTGTGGTGCAGTGTGTCCTGATGGCTTTAAAGGCTGGGTAGCAGAAAGAGGGTAGAGAGAATTTCACCTTCCTCTCTCTTTCCAGGGGCACCAGGGAGACATTTGGGCTCTAGCCCAGATTCTAGCCATTATTTGATTCCTTGCATATCCTTGGGCAATGGATAATGTGGAAATGGACATGGTCATTGCATTGCTGAATTTAAACTCTTCCTAGCTATATGACTGACACACACAGTATGGGCTCAGTTCTGATTTTCTGAATGGATAAACCATCCCACTTCAATACGGATAATAAACTATCAAAATCTAGAGGATGCTGTTGGAGAACCCAGCAACCAGTAACAATGTCTATATTCTACCATGACCAAAGATCAATATCTTAAAACCTCATTGTTTTTCTGATTTATCAGAAAGGCAGATCATTTACAATTCAGTAATAAAGGCCAGGGTGGAAGGTACAGTCAAGTTTGAGGTAAAGAGCACTATGACCCACTTGAGCCCATGGCCTAGTGTTGATCCTCACTCTGGATTAGTACAGAGGGCAATAATTATGATTCAGTGTAATGTTCCAGGCACTGAAGCAGAACTCCCAGTATAATTCACTTTGCCATCTTTGATTAAGAAGCTCAGAAGATCTTGAGTGATACCACTGGGTCATCCTAAAAGATGGGGTCTTTCAATAAATTCTGAGCAAACATGTATGCCCCTTTGCCCCCCAAGTCACTGGCAAAAACTCTCATGGTTGGCAAGATGGCTTCAGACAACTCTAGTCACTTCCCCAGGCCTGTCACAAATTTTGTGCAGTAAGAGCTTTCCCCGGGTTCTGGAAATAACTGTGACATGGATTTCTCCATGGCCAGCTAGGCCACCTAAGGCCACTGCAGCAGCCTCAGGCTCAGTCTGTCCAATCAGCTATGCCCAGGCCCAGATTATAAGAAACAACTGTGGATCTCACCTCAGTCTAAATCTGAAGCCTGGTTGCCCAGCTTCTTAAAGTTTCTTCAGAGAAATATGTAAATTGCACTGAATCAGAATAACCAGCAGGTTGGTCCACAGGGCGTACAGTCCAGAGAAGGCCTGAAGTAGTGACATGCACAGCCCCAGCAGCCCCAGCAACATCATATTTAATGTGCTAATTTTTAAAATGTTTACCCAGTATCTTATGGCTTAAAGAAACAGTAAAAGCAACCAGGAAAATTTGAAATAAGTGGAAAACCCATCCTTACATAAACTAAAAGGAATCTGAAGTGCTGATGCATAAGTTAGCAGTAAAATGGAAATAGAAGTGCTTGTGCATTCCTTTGGAATGTGGAATGGTGCAGGCACTGTGGAAGACTGGCAGTTCCTCAGGAAGTTAGATATAGAGCTGCCATATGATCCGGCAAGCCCATTCCTAGGTATATACTCAGAATAAATGAAATCATGGCCAAAAACAGACATTTGCACACCATTGTTCATGGTGGAATTATTCACAATAACCAAAAGATGAAAACAATCAAAGTGTCTATCAACCAATCAATGGATAAACAAAATTTGCTATATGCATACAATGGAATAGTATTCAGCTGTGAGAAAGAATAAAGTTCTGATGCATGTGACAACATGGATGAACCTTGAGGACATTATGTTGAGTGGAACAAACCAGACACAAAAGGACATATATTGCATGTTCTCACTAATATGGATTAATTAAAATGAGTAAACTCATGGAGTTAAAATCTAGAGTATAGAATACCAGGAAATAGAATGAGGGTTGAAAATGAAGAGTTGATGCTTAATGTCTGTAGAATTTTTTTATTTTTTTATTAGAGAAGTTGTGAGCTTACAAAACAATCATGAATAACGTGCAGTATTTCCCTACATCAGCCCTCCACCAACACCTTGCATTGTTGTGGAACATTTGTCACAAATTATGAAAGAACATATCAAAATATTACTAGTAGCTATGGTCCATAGATTATATTTGTTAAAATGTCTACAGAATTTTTAATAAGGTGGATTTTAAATGTTTGCAAATGGACAGAGAAGATGGTAATACATTATTGTGAGTATAATTAACAACACTGATTTACGAATGTGATTGTGGTTGAAAGGGGAAGTTTAGGGTCATCTATGTCAATAGAAGGAAAGATAGAGGAAAAAGTTGAGAATTTATAACACAGTAAACTCAGTTGTGGATGCTGAATGTGGTTAACCGTACAAATACAAGAATGTTCTTCCATGAGCTAGAACAAACATGTGTTTCTATTAGGTATGAGGGGTATGGGATATTTTTTTTTTCTTTTTGGAGTAATGAAAATGTTCTAAAATTGACTGTGGTGATGAATGCACAACTCTGAAATTTTACTGAGAGCCATTGATTTTGCACTTTGGTTGGCTTGTGTGGTGTGTAAACACAATCCTTAAAAATGCCTGAGTCAAAAAATATAGAATTATTTTCTTTGAATAAAGGAATAATTTTCTCTACTTAAAAAATTGTCCATAGACATGAGGGTGTATTTCTGAACCTAAATTTGATTCCATTGGTGTACATTAAGCAAGAAAAAGAAATTAAAAGCATCTAAATTGGAAAGGATGAAGTAGAACTTCACTATCTGCAGATGACACATTCCTATATATAGGAAGTCCCCAAGAATCTACAACAAAGCTACTAGAGCAAATAAATTCAGCAAAATGGTGGGGTACAAGATCAATACGCAAAAATCAGGAGTGTTACTACACACTAGTAAGAACAATGTGAGGATGAAATTGAGAAAGCTTCTGTTTACAATTGCAACTAAAAGAATGAAATATCTATGGATAAAATTAACAAAATATATAGAGGACTTATACATGGAAAACTATAAAACTTTGATAAAAGAAATCATAAAAAATCTCAATAAATGGATAAATATTCCATGCTTATGGACTGGAAGACTAAATATGGTCAAGTTGTCAATACTAACCAAATGATTTACAGATTCAAAGCATTCCAAATAAAATTTGAACAGCCTTCATTGCAGATATGTAAAATCAAATCATTAAATTTATTTGAAATGTTAAGGGACCTTCAATAGCTAAAATGGTTTTGAAAAAGAAGAATGAAGATGGAGGACTCACACTTCCTGACTTTAAAATTTATTACCAAGCTACCATGGTCAAAACAGCATAGTACTGGCAGAAGGATAGATATGAATCAACTTTTGCATTAATAACCTGAAAAATCTTTGAAGACATGTTTGCAAATATATATTTTCATTAGCCAGTACTGACAATACAGCAAAACTAAATAAAACACCTATGCTTTTAACTCTGTTAAAGTTGTGCCTTCACACTAAATAAAAGCATATGGTCTGTGTAAAAACAAAATCTCAGTTACATTCTC
Source organism: Cabassous unicinctus (assembly GCA_029593785.1). Lineage (NCBI taxonomy): Eukaryota > Metazoa > Chordata > Mammalia > Cingulata > Chlamyphoridae > Cabassous > Cabassous unicinctus. The sequence goes on along the minus strand of JAQZBX010027735.1, from coordinate 23,243 downwards.
CTGTAGGAACTCACTTCCCATGGCGCTGCCTTTTACTGACACCCTTTTCCAGTCTCCCATATCCCAATAAAATCCCATATCTCTTTCCACAACTTAGAGCATGGCTCACTTTCAGGGTAGCAAAGAACTCAGCTTTTAGAGGAGCCTTTTTCTATCCTCCACTGGGCACTGCCTCTTACTCTGATCTGATGTCAGCTATGCTGAGGCTGCTTCAATCCAGTTCCTACTGGGGCTGTTACCCCTCTTGCAGGTGGGCAGAAGTCTGCAACATTACAATGGATGGAGTAGGGGGTCTTAAACGGTAGGTGAATTACAGTAGCCAGAATGGAGATATTCATAGAAAGTTGTGCATTCCCCAGCCCCAAACTATGCTCTGTCCAAGTCACTGTGCCTGGTGGTGGGTCATTAAGCACTTCCCCCTCTGCACTAGAGAATGTGCTGCTTTCAGTTTCTTTGGCCAACTCTTCTGCTTCTGCAACTGCCCCAGCTCTTATCTCAACTTGTTCAGATCCTGTTTTTGCTCTTCCAGCTTATACAGCAGTTGTTGACAGATTTCTTCCTTTTCTTTTACTTTCTTCTTCATGGCCACCATCAGGTTTTCCTGCAACTGCTGGTGCCACTCTAAGGTTTGATGCAGTGATGAGGGTGGCTGCTACCTCCCCAGCATCTTTTCATAGAAGACATGGCAATTGAATCCCTCCTTCATGCAACGCTTTGTGCTCCAGGGTGGCTTCCATGGAGGGGAACTTGTGACATCAGGACAAACAGTGGAAGCTTTGTTTCTTTGTGACCAGCCAGCCCATGGTCACCACACAGGTCCCCTCTTCCTGTTTCACCTGAACTGTGGGCTTAGGGGTTCATGCCTCAGAAAAATCCTGGAATGTATCCAGAGGTTAGTCCAAACTTGGTGTTGGTTATACTGGGAGGTGGGGTGGAAATCCCATGGTTCTCTTTAGAAAGCTCAGTCTCAAATACCTGGGATGTTTTTCCCATAGGTGAAAATATGATTTTCCTTTTCCACTCAGCAGCTACCCACTTTACCATGTGCACCTTGGTAAAATATGTACACTTGACTTATTGATATTCTGAAATATATTCATAGCTTGATGAATTTGTGGTCTGCTCAGATGAAGCTGAGGAAGAAAACCTCTCTGATATACTTAGAATCTTATTAGGCTTGGAGCTCAGAAATTTTTATTTTGATGCTGTAGTGAGGCAGGTTATTCAGGGAAATGAGGAGAAGATGAGTCACAAGACGGATGGCAGACCACATGGCCAGCTGACAACATGGCTGCAAGACCCCGCTGGGAGCTTGAGTGTAACCTTGGGGTCCCAGTTTCTCTTTCTGAGACCTCCCCTTGGCCCCAGATATTCAAACAGTCCTCACCATTGGTCCCACCATTGGTGGGGTAGCCAATAATAGCTGGGGCCTCTCCCCTTAAGATTAATAATGGGAAGGATAATCAATCACTTAATAAAGGTGACTGTGCAAGCTAGATCACATTCTCTGCCTGTAGAAGCCTGCACCAAATCTCGGTGCATATTTCCATCTTTCTCTCCCATTTCTCAGTAAGCTCTATTCTTTCCCCTATTTCCTAAATAAATTCTGTTTACTGGCCTAACGAAACTGGCATGTTCATACAACCTTTTATGCATTATAGCCAAGAACCTAGAGGAATCCAACATTTCTCCATCTTCATTTGATGAGCCAGCTAGGAGAAAAATAAGTGAGTGGTGCTCCCTGACCCCATCAGAGACTGGTAAGTTTTGATTAAGGCTTATCTGTGCCCTCTTTAAGTTCTACCATTTCAAAGGGTGTTAATGGCTAGGGGGTTCCTGGATAAGCTCCCAAGAGACATAAACTCTGTCTGTCCAGACTTCTGGCTCCCTTTCTGGAGGTGGTAGGGGTCAATCCCCATGCCATGTAGATCAAAGGAAGTTCTGGGTGGTGAGTGAAACCATCCTTGAGACCTGACTGACCCCATGGCCTAAGTGGAGAAGGAGTCTGCAGAGAGTTTACCAGACCCCTTCTAAGTCCAAAATAGCTAGCATGTATTACAATGACTAGAGGGTTCCTGGATAAACTCCCAAAGGACATAAACTCAGTCTGCCAAGACTTTTGGCTTCCTTTCTGAAGGTGGTAGGGGTCAATCCCCATACCATGCAGATCAAAGGAAGTTCTAGGTGGTATAAAACTACCTTTGAGACCTGACTGAGCATATGGCCTTACTGAAGCAGAAGTCTGCAGGGAGTTTACCAGACCCTTTCTGAATTCAGAAATGGCTATCACCCTGTTATATTGTTTCCTTAGATCCCTAGTTAACTCCTTTTAAGTAAAAGTGCCTTTCATCTTCTGACTACTGCTGTCCTCTTTCTGAGTCTGTGAGATGCTTTAGATTGCCTGAGGAACTGAAAACGCATTTCCTAGCAGGGTGTAAGACACACCTTCTCCAGTGCTTTGAGGATTTACTCATTTTCTACCCTAGAGAGGTCCAAAGATGGGGGATGGTCCCTAAAGTTGTTTGCCAGCAACACACAGGAAAATTAATCTTTAGATTTTTAATGGGCTTTGAACATTGGGTTTAACTGAGGAATTTAGTCCCTGGGAGCATTTATGAGGTGAGGTCATTCATAGGCAGCTCCTAAAACCTCTGAAAGGTAGACAAAGAAATTGTCCCTAGTCAGCCCTTTTTCCTAGGATCAGCCAGCTTGTGTGTTCAGTCTGTGAGCTGGGCCCAGATGCCCGCAAGACCTCTAAAACTCTGGGAATGCCCAGAGATATAAGGCTCCCAATGTCCAAAATGTGGGACAATGAGAAGGCCTCCCAATTTCAGGATGCAGGCTCGGCGAAAAACCTGTTCAGTCAGAACAGTGGTGGGACACCATCCAAACTAACAAATGCAGCTTATCCTTCCCTAGAATAATGAGTGGCACTTCCAGCATTGCAGCAGATGCACCACTGGGGTGTCTTCTCAGAAATTGGGACAACCTACCTACCAATGGTCTAAAAAAGAAGAGGCTAATCTCTCTCTGCAACACCACATGGCCACAGTACAAGATAAAAGTTGGCCAGGAGTGGCTGTCAAATGAAACCCTCAATCTAAGCCCTATACTTCAGATAGCCCTACTGTGTAAGAGGGAAGGAAAGTGGGTAAAGTTTCCCTATATACAGCTTTTTGTAGCCCTATGTCATAATAAAATTTCAAAAGGTTCTTGTGGGCTATGCTATGCAGAAGGAAGCCTCAGATTGCAGGGTGAGTCCCCTCTCAGAAAGGAAAGTGATATCCGAAATGACCCCTTCTTAGTGGTCCACCTTGTTATGACCTGGCTCCGGACCCAGAAGCCCCTTTATACCCATCTCCAGCAGAGGCTTCAGCACCTCCTTCATATGACCTAAGGCCTAATCCAATGTGTCATACCTGAAGTGGAGCCTCATTCCACCAAGCAAAGAAATCTAAAAATCTCTAACCTTTAAGGGAAGTAGCTAATGGGGATACAGGAAGCATTAGGGTACATGCCCCCTTCTCTATGGCCAACCTGGCACAGTGCAAAGAGAATTAAGTTCAGTTCTCTGAGGACCTCACAAAATTTACTGAGGGATCCCAACACCTCACAATCATCTATGAACTAACATGGGTGACATGCATATTATTCTTTCTACTTGCTGCCCCCCAGAGGAAAAGCACCACATCTGGACTGAAGCCCAAGGGCATGGCTGATAAACTGGTGAGCCAACAACCTAATCAGTATGCAGTGGGAGCAACAGTAGTCTCTAATACAGATCCTGGATGGAACTATCAAAGGGGACAGGCATATCTAAAAGCTAGAAACCATATGATCACATGTCTCCTTAAAGGGATGAAGAGGTGCTTTTCCAAAGTCGTCAATTACAATAAGTTCAGGGAAATTACTCAAGGACAAGATGAGAACCCAGCTTTATTTCAGGAAAGGTTGGTTGAAGTAATGAAAAAATATACTCTAATAGGCCCTAACTATGATGAAGGACAGACACTAATAGCAACTTACTTCATCTGTGAGTCTGCTCCAGATATCCATAAGAAGCTACAAAAGCTTGCTATGGGTCTCCAAACTCCCATGAACACCCTTTTAGATACAGCCTTCTCAGTCTTCAACAATCAAGACCACACTGCCAAGGTGGAGAAGGTAAGGAGTGGTAAGGTAAAGGCCCAAGAAGAGGCTTGCCTTTTTTGCAGTTGCTGTTAAAGTCAACCCATTATCTCAGGGCCACACAAATCTCTGGCTTCTCATCAGCAGAAAACTGCTTCAAGTGTGGAAAGGCTGGACACTGAAAAAGTGGCTGCCTTAAGCTGTTTCACCTTTCAACCACCAGGGCCTTGCCCCAGGTGCAGAAAGGATGGGCATTGGGCCCAGGAGTATACCGCTCCCCAAAGAGGGAGCAGGGCTCCCCCTGTGAGCCATTCTCACTGCCCCTGAGGAGGACTGAGGAGGCCTGAGGCTAAGTATAGCTCCCTAAATGACACCACGAAACATCAGCCAGGATGAGCAGCCTCAGGAGACCCTTGATGTGTCAGGTACAATTGTTAATTTCTTAATTGATACAGGAGTCACTTGTTCCATCCTAACCAGCCACTCCGGAGCTCTTCATCTCAGTCATGGGTTATAGTGGGAGTTAATGGGAAATCAAAATCTACACCTTTTACTAAACCTCTCCCCTGTAAACTAGGAAACCTACTAATAAGCCATCAGTTCCTAATTATTCCAGAATGTCTGGTCCCATTAATGGGATGAGACCTTCACCATTCCCTAGGGGCTAACATTTGATTGGTAGAACCCAGCCTAAACCCCCAGGTATATATGGCCTTGGAAATGACAGTGGGTGGACCTGAGTTCAAAACTGTGTGGCTGTAGTGTTAGCATCAGACCCAGGGACCCCACTCAGTGAAATCCCTCAAGAAATAGCCAACCAAGTAAATCCTCTGGTATGAGATACAGGGGTCCCAGGTAGGGCATTCCAGGTTCCCCCAGTTTCCATTGCTTATAATACCAACCAGCCCTACCCTCATAGGAAGCAGTACCCCTGTAGCAGTTTGGGTAGTTTGATGTAATTATGAATTCCAAAAATTGATATTGGATTGTGCTTATAAACTGGTCTGTTAATCTGGGCATGATTAGGTTATGATTAGGGCATTAACTGGGCCATGTCAGTAGGACTTTGAGCCCCACCCATTAGTGTGTGTGGTCTCAAGTATAAAAAACATTGCAAAGGCAGGTTTGGAGCTGCTCTGATGTTGGAGTCTTGAGCTGGAGCCCTGGGAAGTAAGAAAGCTTGCTAGTGAGGAAGGAGAGATGGCCCCAGGATAGAGACAAGCCATTCACCTGATAGTCTGCAGCTGGCCTTGTGGAGGAAACAGGAGCTGAGACTGGAGAGAAACAGAGCCCCAGGAAGAGAGGAACCCAAGAAGCCTGAACCCTGGCAAATGGCATTTGTCTTGCTCCAACACGTGGCAATGGACTTTGGTGAGGGAAGAAACTTATGCTTTACGGCCTGGTAACTATGGACTTCTACCCCAAATAAATACCCTTTATAAAAACCAACTGATTTCTGGTATTTTGCATCAGCACCCCTTTGGCTGACTAATACAACCCCCCTAAGGAGAAAGCTGTTAAGGGCCTCTGGGCCATGATTAGAAAGTTCTTGGAGAATGGCCTTCTTAACCCCTGCCAATCTCCTTGAAACATGCCCATTCTTCCTTTGAAAAAGTCCAACATCACTTACCAGCTGGTTCAAGACTTAAGAGCAGTAAATAGCTTTGTCATACCCATTCATCTGGTTGTACCCAACCCTTATACTTGGCAAAACCAGGTCCCAAAAGCAACAGTTTTGTTTACTGTTATTGATTGAAAGGATGCCTTTTTCTGCATTCATCTCCACTGGAACTCCCAATTCCTTTTTGCCTTTGAAAGGCAGGAGCCCAACTCTAAAACTCTAGTTTAGCTGACATGGACTGTGTTGCCACAGAGGTTCTGAGACAGCCCCCTATATTTTTGGGAATACCTTAGCTCAGGATCTAGCTGATCTCCACTTGCCTCAGAGCTCCCTTTTACAATATGTGGATGATCTGTTGCTTTGTAGTCCAACAAAGGCAATTTCTGATGCCAACACTTATTAGTCCTTAATTTCCTAGCTAATAGGTGCCACAGACTGTTAGCATCCAAGGCACAAATCTCTTGGCAGAAAGTCTCCTACTTAAGGTTTCTTTTCACCCCTGGGTAAAGGTCTCTTTCCACAGAAAGAATTCAAGCCATCGCTAGTATTCCCTAGCCTCAAAGAAACAACTGTTGGCTTTTCAAGGAATGAGTGGTTACTGTAGACTGTGGAAACCCAGGTTTGGTGAAATAGTCTGACCACTGTACAATGCTATTTCCCCTTGGAATGGGGAAAAGACTAGGAAATTACCTTCCATGCCTTAAAACAGGCCTTAGCTCTCCATCCTTAGGCATTCCTAATTTAAACAAGTGTTTCTTTCTGTATGTAACTGACAGGAAGGGGGTGGTTCTAAAGGTGTTAGTCCAAAACTTGGGTGAGATTTCTCAACCAGTAGCTTATTTCTCTAAACCCCTGGATAACACAGCACAGGGATGATCAACTTGCCTGAGAGCAGTGGGGGCAACTGCCCTTTTAATTGAGCTAGCCACCAAATTAACTTGGGGGCAACCTCTCACAGTCTTTACCCCAAACCAGGTGAAAGACATACTTGAGGCCAGAAGCCACCGATGGGATGGCTTACAGGCAGCCAGTTGATTAAATACCTGGCTCAACTACTATAGACCCCTGTGGTGCAGCTAATGGTGTGTCAGACCATCAACCCAGCTACCCTGTTACCAGGAGAGAGCCCAAGGTCATATTCTGAGGGGCTCTTCTCCACTCCTGCATTAAAACTCTTAACCAAAATTATTCAAGCAGGCCAGATTTTAAAGATGAACCTCTAGTAAACCCCAACCTTGAGTGGTTCCTTATGGAAGCACTTCCATAAGGGAAGGAATTAAAAGGGCAGGCTATGCAGTGGTTTCTCAATTCAAACCACAAAAGCCCAAGGCCTTCCCCCTGGGACCTTGGCCCAGAAGGCAGAGCTGATCACCCCCACCCAAAATTTAAAACTAGCAGCTGAGAAAAGGGCTAACATTTAGACAAACTTCAGGTATGCTTTCCTCATCCTCCATGTCCATTCTGCTGTGTGGCAGGAACAAGGCTTGCTGACTAATAGTGGGTCACAAATAAAGCACAGACAAGAAATCCTAAACCTACTAAAGGCTGTTCTGTTGCCCTGAGAAATAGCAATTATGCATTGCCTGGGGCAAGAAATCCTAAACCTGCTAAAGGCTGTTCTGTTGCCCTGAGAAATAGCAATTATGCATTGCCTGGGGCACCAGAAAACAGACACTGCTATAGCCAAGGGAAATGCCTGAGCAGATGCTTCAGCTAAAGCTGCTACACAAAGCTCAGTCTCCCTCTTAGCCTTATCCCAGAATCTGTCCCACTACCTAAAGCTCCAGGCTATACCCAGGATGAAAAAACTAAAGCAACTCGCCTAAGGTTCACCCTGGAAGCTAGTGAGTATTTGGTCAAAGAAGCACAAGTCTACCTGCCAGGAGTGGTACAGTAAAAAGTCCTTCACAGACTCCACCAAGCCACTCTTCTAGGGAAGAATATCCTAACCAGCTTAGCCGAATGGGTCTTTGAGGGCCAGGGCCTAGCAAAAATAATCAAAGAAGTCACCAAGTGTTGTTCATTATGTGCAATTAATGACCCAAACAACAGAAGGCTTAGCAAACCTCCTCCCTTAAGCGTCCCTGTCCAGATGCAGGGATCATACCCTGGGGAGGACTGGCAGATTGGCTTTACTCACATGCCATCTTGCCAGGGCTACAAAGACCTCTTAGTACTGGTTGATACTTTTGCTGAATGGGTGGAAGCATTTCCCATTAAAAGGGAAACCGCAAAGAAAGTGGCTAAAGCCCTCCTAAGGGAAATGGTTCCCAGGTTCAGACTACCTAAGTCACTCAAAAGTGACAATGGGCCAGCCTTTATTAGCAAAATAAACCAAGTCTATCAACTGCCCTTGGAATTAAATATCATCTTCATAGGTCCTTGAGGCCCCAATCCTCAGGGAAAGTAAAAAAAGCTAACCATACCCTGAAACAAATTCTGGTCAAGCTTTCCCAGGAAACCATATCACCTTGGGTCACCAATCTTCCCATTGCTTTGCTAAGGCTGTGTGTAGCTCCAAAAGAACCACTCCAGCTTAGCCCCCTCAAGATAGTCTATGGGCAACCTCTCCTCACCCAAAACCTAGTACTGGATCAGGAAACCCAAGAACTCACCAAATATTGAACCCAAGAAAAATTCAACAAGTTATCCAAAAGCTTGAGAACAAAATCCTCCCTATCCCTAACTGTGAGTTGCCTTTGCCTAAAGTTAAACCAGGAGACCAGATTCTAATCAAAACCAGGCAGGATAACAGGCCTCACTCCCAATTAGAGCCAAAATGGAAGGAAACTTACTCTGTGATTCTAATCACTCCCACAGCTGTTAAAGTAAAAGGAATTTCCAGCTGGGTGCTCTTATCCCAAATGAAGCCAGCTGTCTAGGAAGTGCCAACTCACCTGAAGCGCTTTTTTTTTTTTTTTTTTAAATTTATTTATTTATTTATATTTATTTTTTTATTGTGGGTAAAAATCAAATTTTTCACAATACATACCAATATTTGTAAAATGATATATAAATATATATGCATATATGTGCATTTGCTTACATAAATGTAATATATATATATATTTTTAAAGGTGCTTAGATTACCTAAATATTACACAGAAATTACAGGGATTCCTATGTTCCCCACCTCCCACACCTCCCACACCTCTCACACCATCCCACACCAACATCCTTTATCAGTGTGGCATATCACCCGTAATGGATATACACATCCTGGGGTCTTGCCACCAAGCATAGACCACATCAGCATATACCATGCAGAACTGTGTGGGAGAGAGTGAAGCACTTATTGAAACATTCAAGTGCCAGCCATTGGACAGCCTGAGATACCTCTTCAAAAAAATTTAGTGTCTGTTGCAGTGCCAGTACATAAATTGTGTGCTATTCCCTCTAATTCTAACCCAAATAAAGTTTCATGTGTTTTACATCCTCTTCTTATGGCTAGGGGGAGGATAAGCCAAACACCTCTTATGAAATTTTGTCCAAACAGCATCCAACTTAGCCAATAAATTCTCATGTTGGCTTTATGTGAATTAACCAGAAACATCCATGGCCTTGCCAGCTGCTCCCAAACACTGGGCACTTGCCATTCTCACAGTCAGGCTTATTGCCAAAATATCACCCAGTGTAACATAAAACACTGACAACCCATCAACCAGCTTCTCACCACACTCCAAGATAGCAGCATCACCTTGGAACCTACCTTTCTCTCTCTATTGGGACATCTATACATTTCAGTTCACACACCTGAGAACACTACCTTCCCCATCTTTATCTACTCAAATGCCTCCCAACACTCTCCCTCACTTACTTTCCTGGGCCAACTTAATTGTACCTCTTGTAACAATACATTCTAGATGGTGCCCCAGCTGGTCAAACACCTGGGTATGCTGAATGCTTCCCCTTGAGTGGTCTACCTCACCCAGTACCCCATCAATGCCATGATGCTTACCAGCACTAAAGACCCACTCAAGGCTCAGAAGCCTAATGGAGGAATAGTAAGGAACTCAAACCCTACCCAGTACTATTGGGGGAACCCTACTAGGTTGTGTAACTCTATGCTTCTAAATACAACTTATGCTGACCAAAGCATCCCACCAAAAATACCATGGGTGTCATAAATTAATCCCCTATGGCCTGGGAGGAGAAGCTAACTTTATCTGGGACACCCAGAAAAGCATCCTGTTTCATGACCCAGGGTCCAATGAGTATATGTCAGTACTGTCTCCTAGCAGGTTTACCAGTGAGCTGGTAACTATAAGTTCTAAAGAGAGATCTGGATCACCAATAACTTACCTCACATTTGCTACTACTTTAAACTCTCATGATGGTATTTTCTTTCCCTGTGGAAACAAGACTTACCTCTCTTTATCTCCCCTTTGGACTGGTTTATGCTCACTAGCATATATCACCCTCTCCGTGTACTATGGTCCTCAAAAACCTCACCATGTCATTTCATGAATTTTCTCATCATACAATAACTAAAAGGACAATGCCTCCTCTCATTCCCCTCCTAGCTGTTCTAGGCATAACCACAGCTATAGGAACTGGGGTTAGTAGCCTATACCAAACTCAGCAGGCTTACCACCACCTCTCCCTATAGTTCACTAAGAGCATAGAAGAAAGCAACCATGCCCTAGAAGTCCTAAAACAACAAACAGACTCTCTTGCTGCTGTGGTACTGCAAAATTGTAGAGCCCTGAACATGCTAACAGTAGCATGGGGGGAAGGGGGAAGGATGTGCTTATTTCTCAAGGAAAAATGCTGTTTTTATATAAACCACTCTGGAATAGTCCTAAACAGCATTTGAACTCTGCAAGATAAAGACCACCAACTTCAGGGGGTTGCAGCCCCTAAAACACTTGATTGTTCTCATTCTCATGGCCCAGTATGTCATGGCTAGCCCCCATTTTGGGGGAAACTTGTCACCATCTTCTCTATCCTTTTAATGTATCTTCGAAATTCTAAATAAGTTTATTTCTTCCAGAATCAACACCTTCCAAATCAAGATATAAGTCATGTAGAAATTTCAGCCAGTTATAACCACAATGTCAGACCCATCTTTTCTCAATCTCAATAAAATATCCAGAGAGATTTACAACCTGTCAGACAGGGAGTACTGTCCTAACCAGCAGGAAGTAACTATAGAAGAAAGACCATCACCCTTGAGAACCCCCTTAAGAATAAGGGCATGAACACTCTGAGGGGGGGTGTTGAGGCACATTATTCAGGAAAATGAGGAGAAGAAGGGTCACAAGATGGCTGGCAGACAACATGACCAGCCAACAACATGACTGCAAGAGCCCACTGGGACTTGAGTGTAAACTTAGGGTCCTAGTTTCTTTTTCTGTGACCTCCCCTTGGCCCCAGATATTCCAAATAGTCCTCACCATGGGTCCTACATTGATGGGATAGCCAATAATAGCTGAGGTCCCTCCCCTAAGGATTAATAATGGGAAGGGTAATCAATCCCTTAATAAAGGTGACTGCACAAGCCAGATTGCTCTCTCTGCCTGGAGGAGCTCACACCATATCTCAGTGCATATTTCCATCTTTCTCTCCCATTTCTCAGCAAGCTCTGTTCTTTCCTCCATTTCCTAAATAAATTATTTTTACTGGCCTAACTAAATTGGCATGTTCATAAATTCTTTTACGCATCATAGTCAAGAACCTACAGAAATCCAATGCTTCTCTATCTTCAGTAGGCTGCTTGGCATTTTCCTTTTGATTTGAAGCCTCTGAGAAGAAAGTTATGTACATGAGCTCCCTGGGATGCAGTTTCCTAAGCTATAAACTCAAGATGCTGTTCTCATGCACTCCTGGAGCCTTGTCTATCCCTACCATCTTCCATATTTGTGAAAATCACATTCCTTATTTTTTTCCTTCAGAGATTTACCCCTTTCTGTGGGGACATTACTGTGGACAATGTCCTGTGCACAATTATAGTAGTGATAATATTGACTCATAGCAAGGATTATACTCTTTTAAAACACTAATATTTATTGGGGTTTTGTGTTTATAATTGGATATTGTTCCACTTTAATTTTATTTTTATTTTGGTATTTATTTTTTGAATGCCAAATGCAGTTAGTCCTTTGGAACATGGAAATGGCTTCATATTCCTGAATGTTTACAAAAGTATGCAATTTCTCTGAAAGCAGACTCCTATTTAAGTGATTTCCTAAGTAAATTTCAAGTGCAAACACTCAAAAAGGATAAATATTCCCCTTTTAAAAAAAAACTATTTTAAGAAAAAGCAATGTAGAATGTATCTTATTTGAAGAATAAAGAGAATAATTTGTATTCTTTATTATGCCTTTTACAGGGAAAAGTACTCCTCATACCCTTCATAACAAAACAACTAAACAAAGTTAAAATTGCATTTCTTGAAACAGAAGCTACTTTTATTATGTCCTTCTCAGATGATATCCTTCAGGGTGAAGGTAGAAAATAGATGCTCATGTCTGAAAGCCTTGATTCCACAAACCTTAGATAAGCATGATACGAAAATCCTAACTAAAGTTTGTGGAATCAAGGTGATGATAGCCTAACGGTATCCATAGTTTTCTGAATCAGGGAAGGATTGGAGAGTTCAGGATGAAGCATGAATTTTTTGGTGGCAGGGGGTGGGGGAATTGTGACAATCCAGAAAGAGTCATAGGATAGAGAGAAAGAATATCCCAAGAGGCTGTTAGAGGCCAGGCAAAGGACCAAGAAGGGACCAGGAAGCAGGGCTTGGCCACTGGAGGGCAGCAAAGGTGAGCATCAGAGGAGGAGTGAAGGGAGGAATAGAGTAAGAGTGCACAACTAAGAATTATAGCAGAAGATGGACTTACATAAACAAGGAATTTATACTTTTACTCTAAAGTGACTATATGCTGCTATAAGTTATTAGATGCCTTGAAATAGGAGGGTAGGAGATATGAGAAAGTTTGGCCTTGGATCTAGCATGAAAAGACCTACACAGACCTTCTGCCAGAGCTTAGGTTGGGACAGTGGAACTTACAAGGATAGGAACTTCTGGATTGAGCATAGGATACTGTATTCCATCATGCCACAAACTCCCATAACCTCATGATAAATTTTATTTTCTTAATTCTTCAAAAGATTCATTCACTCTAATTAGAAAATGTAAAAAAATGAAGTGCAATTCTTCCTAACTACTCATTCACAGGCCCACACCCTCTGCCTCATTGCACACTTAGTTCCTCCCTTTCCACCTATATAAAGCAGTTAGATAGCAGACTTGATAATTGGGTAACTTGTCTATGCCTATTCAGAAATCCCATCAGACACAAAGAATTCTTGTGTTTGCTCATTCATTTACCCTTCATTTATCCATTATAATTTTCATTGTTTATTAAATGACAGGAATTACTTTTCCAGTGAAAGCATCAGTGAACTACATTCCTTCACAAAACACCCTTTATTTTCTTTCCTTTTGCCCATGGGAAATCAGGTACAAGAGAAATCAGGGGAAATCTGACCCAGAAGAAATCAGAACTCTATAACCCAGCCCAACCAATTAGAAACAATTATCTTTCCATCCTTAACTAACGGTGTAGAGAAAGGCCTCTTCATTACAGATCAGTTTCATCTTGTCTGAGTGAACATGAACCAAGAATAGTCTCTGAAGGATTTTTATCTCTGCTCTCGGTTGTAGGTGATGCCCTAACCTCTCCTGAGTTGAGGACTCTGATTTAGTACTGAATATCCAATTGTAGGTGGCCAATTCTGCTCTCCCACAGGCAGATCTCAGATTGCCAACATCGTGGAAGAGCAGTTATACTTCAGAACTGGGTAAGTGTCAAGTCTTCCTGTAATACTTGTGTGACATCAACACTGCTATAGCTCAGTTCCATGGGCTGAGTTTGAACATGGCAACAAGAAACAGAGGATAATTATCGAAGCAAGGGAATGGTGGTGGGAGACAGAGTATTTGCAGTAAAAATAAATTGAAACTTCTCTCTTCTCTCAAGGAGGTAATTATCCTTTGGATAGAGTAATGGGGGTGCAGGAACTGATAACCAACTGAAGGCCTGTTACTTGCTCCCAAACATCTTTTTGACTCTGGTTGAAAGTTTTTTTTCAAGCTCTGGTGACAAAATGTCCACTCAGAATGACTATAAGTTCCCCTTGCCTCTGAGTCTTCACATGGGCTAGTCTCTGTGACTGGATGACTTTCTCTCCCCTTCCTTCCCCTGGCTCACACTGTCAGGGACACATGGTGTTTAAGAGATTTGATCCCATTTGGAGACCAGCTACTCCCCTTACTAGTCATGTGACTTTGAATGTTTCAATCGACCACCCTATGCCTTATTTCCCTCATCTGTAAAATAGGGAGGCATCTATCCATCTCATAGTGTTGTAGTTGGGATAAAATAGGTTAATACATGTGAACACAGAGAACAGTGAGTGACTGGTACATTAAAAGACCATGTGAATGCTTGCTGCTATTTTTATACTTAGGTCTTAGCTTACTGAGCATGTCCTAACTAGGTGCTTTTCTTGCTTATTATACTCAGAGCAACCAGTTATTCATGATCAGGGCACTCATCATGGTTCATGGGAGATCCTGAGTCACAAATCTGTCTCCTCCAAATGGAATGGGGCAACTTTGGATAAAAGACCAAGTCTACTTCATCTTTGCAGTTCAAAAAGTATACACATAGTAGGTACTGCATATACATTTGTTGAGTCAACAAATGTATGGTTACTCCTCCAAAGGACACATCCTTCATATAAATCCAGTAGAATAGGATTGTGTGATCTGGTGCCTGGAAGTAAAATCACTGAAGTGGACATTGGGCCACTGGCATTTCATCTTAATGACTCTGAGACCCAGGAAATGTTAATTTAGGTGTCCCTAAACCCTGCATTTACTTTCATTGGGGCCTCTGGAATTAATATATTTGTACAAAAAAAAAAATAAAAAAGGTCTGAGCTCAGGACCTGCATGGTCAACCTGCCTAGGAGGTTTAGGTGTGCACTTGAATAAAAATCATGCCCTGTTCTCTGAGTCAAACCTCCATATTTGCTCTGGAACCCATTTAGAAATAGAGAACCATCAAATTGTGCAAAGCATTTGCAGAAGGATTTAGTAAAGTTGTGAATGGTGAGTAACGAGGAACCTGACAACTAGGACACAATAAAATCTCTGACCTGAGGAAGAGAGTGGCTTCATTTGGATGACTACAGAAGGTAGAACACAGGAGTTGTGGGAAAATGGCTTCAATGTAAGTAGACACTGCTTAGCTCTTTCACAAGAAATGGCAGAGAATGGGCAAAATTCTACCCAAGTGAGCTGTTTTGGGAATCCACAGATCAGGAGGGCACTGTTCAAGAGGGAGCTGGACAAAGAGATAAAGAGCCCAAGGGAAAACCAGAACACAGACAACTGCAAGGATATAGAATAAGAGGAACAGAGTATCAAAAATTAACCTTACCACACACAAAGAAACAACAAAATAAAACCATAGAATAGAAAAAGAAGCTAACCAACTGAATAAGCCCATTAAGATAAACAGATGCCAAGACATCAAAAAAAAATTGATAAGCCATATTAAGAAACAAGGAGACATGGCCCAGTCAAATGAACAAACTAAAAAAACAGGAGGAGATGCAGAATGTAGAAACACTAATCAAAGTTGTCCAAACAAATATCATGAGTTAACTTAATGAAGTGAAGGAAGATATAAAGGATTTTAAGACACTGGGAGAATATACTGAAAAAAATTGTAAATATACTTAAAAAAAGATAATGGACCTTATGGTGATAAATGGCACAGTGCAATAAATAAAAAATACACTTGAAGCACGTAACAGCAAATATGAACAGGTAGTGGAAAGAATCAGCAATATGGAAGACAGTAAGTCTGAAGTCAGACAGATAGTAGAACAGATAGATAAAAATATAGAGAAAATCCAGCAGGGACTTAGGTATTTGAATGACAACATGAAATGAACAAGTATACCAATAGGCATCCCAGTGGAAGAAGAGAAGGGAAAGAGGGCAGAAGGAGTATTAGAGGAAATAATGGCTGAAAATTTCCCAACTCTATTGAGGGACATGGATGTACATGTCCAGGAAGCACACCCCAAACAGTATAAATCCTAATAGGCCTACCCCAAGACATATGCTTGTCAAATTGTCCAATGCTCAAAACAAAGAGAAAATACTGAAAGCAGCAAGAGAAAAGAGAACCTTCACATACAAAGGAAGCTCAATAAGATTCCAGATTTCTCATCTGAAACCACGAACTCTAGAAGGATGTGGTATGACATAGTTAAGGTGTTAAAAGAAAAAACTTGCAACCAAGAATTCTCTATCCAGCAAAACTGGCATTCAAAAATGAGGAAAAGTTAAAAATATTCACAAATAAACAGAAAGTAAAGAATTTGTCAATAAGAAACCTGCCCTTCAAGAAATACTAAAGGGAGTTCTGCAGGTTGAAAAAACAGGAAAGAGAGTTGGAGAAGACTGTAAGAATAAATAAAAAGAGGAAAGGTGAAATAAAAACAACATATGACATACATAAACCTAAAGGAAATATGACTAATATTAACATAATAACATTGACAGTAATAACATTAAATGTTAATGAATTAAGCTTTCCAATAAGGAGACACAGATAGGCAGAATGGATTAGGAAACATGACCTATCTATATGCTGCCTACAAGAAACTCATCTTAGACCAAGGGATGCAAGGAGGCTGAAAGTTGTTGGAAAACAATTTTACATGCAAACAATAACCAGAAAAGGGTAGAAGTAGCTATCCTAATATCAGGCAAAATAGACTTTAAATGCAATACTATTGTAAGAGACAAAAAGGATACTATATATTAATAAAATGGGTAGTCTATCAGGAAGAAACAACAATCATAAATATTTATGCATCTAACCAGGTTGCCTCAAAATACATGAGGCAAGCACTGGAAAAACTAAGTGGAGAAATAGATGCCAGTACAATTATATTAGGAGATTTTATTACAACATTATCACCATTAGACAGAACATCTCAACAGAGGATAAAGAAACAGAGACCTAGAATAATATATTAGAGGACCTGGAACTAATAGACATATACAAAACACTACAACAAAATACAATGGAATATACATTCTTTTCATGTGAACATGGATCATTCTCCAGTATAGACAAGATGCTAGGGAAAAGAACAACTCTTAATGAATTCAGAAAGTTTGAAATTAAGTAAAAAACTTTTTCTGACCACAATTAAATGAAGCTGGAAATCAGAAAGGGGCAGAGAAGCAGATTAGGGCCAAAGATATGGAAGTTCAACAGCACACTCTAGGATAATCATAGGGTCAAGGAGGAAATTGCAAAAGAAATCAGTAACTACCTTGAAATGAAAGTAAATGACAAGACAACATATCAAAACCTATGGGATGCAACAAAAGTTGTGCTAAGAGGGAAATTCATAGACATAAAAGGCTATATTACAAAAGAAGAAAGAGCTAAAATCAAAGACTTAACTGCACATCTGGAGGAATTAGAAAAAGAACAACAAACTAACCTCAAAGGAAGTAGAAAGAATGAAATAACAAAGATTAGAGCAGAGCTAAATGAAATAAAAAATAAGAAATCACTAGAAAAAATAAGCAAAATCAAAAGCTGATTCTTTGAGGAAATCAATAAAATTGACAAAACCTTAAGTAGACTAACAAAAAAAAGAGAGACAAGATGCAATTACATAAAATAAGAAATGAGGAAGGGAATATCACCACGAACACCACAGAAATAAAGAGCATCATAGGAGGATACTTTGATAAACTATTTGCCAATAAGAAGGATAATTTAGAGGAAATGGACAAATTCCTAGACATACACAAGCAGCTTACATTGATGAAAGAAGAAATTGATGATCTCAACAGGCCAATCACTAGTAATGAGTTAGATTTTTGTCATCAAAAACATTCAAACTAAGTAGAGCCCAGGACCAGGTGGCATCACAGGTGAATTCTACCAAACATTCCTGAAAGAAGTAATACCAATCCTGCTTAAACTCTTCGAAAAAATAGACATGGAGAGAACATTGCCTAACTCATTCTATGATGTCAAAATCCCCCTAATACTAAAGCCAAACAAAGACACCACAAGAAAAGAAAATTATAAACCAATCTCTCTAATGAACTTAGATGCTAAATGCTCAACAAAATATTTGTTAATCATATTCAACAACATATCAAAGGAATTATACAACATGACCAAGTGGTTTTCATCCCTTGGTATGCAAGGATGGTTCAAAATAAGAAAATCAATGTGCTACACCACATAAAGAGATTGAACAAACAAAATCATGTGATCATCTGTATAGATGCAGAAAAAGCAATGTAATGTCTAAATTGTAAACTATACTGTAAACCATTCACAATGTTTAGTATCTATGTTTCACTATCTGTATAACAGTTATAACAATGCTACCATCCACACACACGCAAAAAGGTTTTAATATGGGGTGAGGAAAGGGGAAGGAGGTTGGGTATATGAGGGTCTCTAGTATTCTGTGTGTGACTTTGCTGTGACCTAAAACTTCTCTGAAAATTAAATGAAAAATTGGGAGACACTGGGGAATGAGAGGGGGATGGTGCCACAGTACAGACTGGACACCCGATAATGCAATGATAAAAGGCAAAAATAATAATAATAATTTTTAAAAAATTTTTTTGTTTTTTTTCCCATTTCTTGAATGTCCCAATCCATTAATTATATTTTATTTTTAGTTTTTTTTCTGAGTTTCCATGTATTTTATCTCTTTCATTTAAGCTTATTATTATTTCATTTTCCTATTAATTGTATTTGGTTATTATATGGGCTTCATCTTCAAGGAAGGTTTAGATCACAGAAGGGTTACAATGGGGACTGCAGAGGATCATTGGTGGGGTGTGCCTGGGATGAGAGATTCATGGGAGGAAGTTCATCTGAATATACGTGAAAGATATATAAAATTGTTCAAATAATCAAGGGATGGGGCATGGTCATGGTGGGTAGACAATCACTCAATAAATGAGGTAATCCTGAATTCCCAGCCTGTAGAGCTCTGCCACATATTCCAAGGGAGCAGAAACAGTCCCCCGTGTGCAGGGGCAGTGTCTGGCAAAGGAGGAGGGTCCACTGATGGGTTCTTCTTATTGATGACTAGCCTTACGAGTCTTTGCTCTTGTAATTGAAACTTAGCCTACTGTTATGGGGTGCCTAAGGGTTGCCACCTGAGAGCCTCCTTGTTGCTCAAATGTGGCCTCTCTCTAAGCCAAACTCAGTATATGAATGTATTACCTTCCCCCCAGCATGGGACATGACTCCCAGGGATTAGACTACCTGGCAACGAGGGATTAATACCAAGTACCAACAGGCAATATGACTGGAAAAAGATCTTGAATAAAAGGGGGAAAAGGTAAAGACAAATGAGTTCATGTGGCTAAGAGACTTCAAAGTGAGTCGGGAGGTCATCCCAGACGGAATGCTTACGCACACCTCAGTAGGATCTCATAGATCACAAAAGTGGATATCACCCCACACAAAGGGACTCCTGAAGGCTCTGGAGACACCCAGGTCCTATATAAGGGGGGATAGCTCCAGAGATTGATGCCTTATCAGTGGGCTCTACTTTGGAATCTGTGCTCCTGAGAGTGTCAGAGTTGGACTCAAATAAGTCCTCCCTGCACATGGTCCACCAGTCCCTTCTATTCAAACCTATATGTGATGCTGGAGTTTGTAGGTGTACTTCCAGAGACTGGAGCCTCTGGCCTGCCCATGTGCCAGCAGTGCCTGGAATCTAGGTGGAGCTGCAACTCCTACTCTACAGCTCAATGGACTCACCCAAGTCACCTGGTGAGGAGACAATGATGGACAACGGCCATCCCAGGGAATGGAGAGAGCCTGCAGCTGCAGGCAGGATAATCCCATCCACCATATCCATGGGATATAAGCCCCCTCTCACTCGCAGGTAGAGGGGACATCACCACCCCAGACTCCTCAGGATTGGGGGAAGAGCTGTGGACTTAATGGTATCTTTTTATAGGCATATTGTGATCCAAGCAATGGAAGAAATTATAACAGTGAGGTGGAGCCAGTGGCCACTAGACATTTTCGGGGCAGGGAAGGGAAAAGCAGTTGTAATATAGGGGCTTTCTCAGGACTTGGGAATTATCCTGGGTGACATTACAATGACAGATATAGGCCATTTTACATCAGCATATACCATGCAGAACTGTGTGGGAGAGAGTGTGGTCTACAATGTGAACTATGGTCCATGCTTAGTGGCAAAGCCCCAGGATGTGTATAGCCATTGCAGGTGATGTGCCACACTATTGAAAGATGTTTATGTGGGATTTTATGGGAGTTGTGGGAGGTCGGGAACATGGGAATCCCTGTAATTTTTGCGTAACATTTATGTAATCTAAGCATCTTTTGAAATATGTAAAAAATATATATAAATTTAATGTAAGCAAATGCACATATATGCATATATATTTATATATCATTTTACAAATATTGGTTTGTATTGTGAAAAATTTGATTTTTACCCACAATAATAATAAAAAAAAATAAAAATAAAACACATCCAAATTGGAAAGAAAGAACTAAAAATTTCACTCTTTGGAGATGACAAGATCCTAGACATAGAAAGCCCTGAAGAAACTACAACAAAGCTTCTAGAGCTTATAAATGAATTCAGTAAACTCACAGGTTGTAATATCAGTGTGCAAAAATCAGTAGCATTTCTTTATACCAATAATGAGCAAGCTGAGGAGGAATCCAAGAAATAAATCCCAATTAAAATTACAACTAAAATAATCAAATATCTATGAATAACTTTAAAGATGTAAATGACTTGTATGCAGAAAACTACACAAAACAGTTAAAGGAAATCAAAGAACACCCAGCTAAATGGAAGAATATTCCCTGTCAATGGATAGGAAGACTAAATATCATTAAGATGTCTATCCAATCCAAACTGATTTCCAGATTTAATGCAATCCCAATAAAAATTACCACAGCATTTTTTACTGAATTGGAAAAGCTAACTATGGAATTTATTTGGACAGACAAGAGACCCCAAATAGCCAAAGACATATTGAAAAAGAAAAAGAAAATCTAAGGAATCAACTTGCCTGACTATAAAACATACTACAAAGCTACAATGGTCAAAACTGCATGGTATTACCACAGTGATAGACATATTGAACAATGGAACTGATTTGAGAATTCTGATATAGATCCTTGTATATAGAGTCAGCTGATATTCGACAAAGCCACCGAGCACATTCAACTGGGAAAGAATGGCCTCTTCAGCAAAAAGTGTTTTGAGAACTTGATATCCCTATCCAAATGAATGAGAGAGGAACACCATCTCACACGTTATACAAAATTCAACTCAAGATGGATTAAAGATCTAAATATAAGAGCCAAGACCATAAAGACTTTGGAAGATAATGTAGGGAAGCATCTACAGGATCTTGTAATAGGAAATGGTTCATGAAGTTTATACCCAAAGCACTAGAAATCAAAGAAAAAATAGATAATTCAGACCTCCTCAAAACTAAAAACTTTTGAACCTCAAAGGAGTTTGACAGGAAAATGAAAAGGCAGCCTACTCAATGGAAGAAAATATTTGGTAACCATATATCTGATAAGGGTCTAATATGCAGCATATATAAAGAAACCCTACAGCTCAAAAATAAAAGACAAACAACCTATTTTAAATATGGGCTAGTTATTTGAATAGACACGTCACCAAAGAAGAAATACAAATGGCTAAAAAGCACATGAAAAGATGCTCAACATCTCTAGCTATTAGGGAAATGCAAATCAAAACTACAATGAGATATCATCTTACACACATTAGATTGGCATCTATTAAAAAAAAAAACAGAGGACTTCAAGTGTTAGAGAGGATGTAGAGGAATGAGATTTCTCATCCACTGCTGGTGGGAATGTAGAATGGTGCAGCCATTGTGGAGTACTGTTTGGCAGTTCCTCAGGAAGTTAACTATAAAACTGCCATAAGATCTGGCAATTCCACTGCTGAATATATACCCAGAAGAATTGAAAGCAAGGACACAAATTGATATGCGCACTAATGTTGTTAACAGCTGTATTCACTATTGCCAAAAGTTGAAAATAACCCAAAAGTCCATCAACAGATGAATGGATAAACACCTTGTGCAATATGCACACAATGAAATATTACTCAGCTGTAAGAAGGAATGTAGTACTAACACACAGGATAACATGGATGAATCTTGAAGACTTTATCTTGAGTGAAGCAAGCCAGGCACTGAAGGACAAATATTACATGACCTCACTGTTATGAATTAAGCAAATTGTCCAAAATCACAGAGCTAGAGTCTGGAAGATAGGTTTACAGAAGATAGAAAGGTAGAAGGAGGTTGTGAGCCAATGCCCATATAGGCAAAATCTAAGATAAGGTGGAAGAAGGTAGTTGTGTAATGGATGGGCATGGGATTGGTGTAGGGATGCTATTGGGGTGGGTAGTGCTGGTATGTGAAGGGGAAGGGTGGGGAGGTTGGGTTGGATTGCCCATGGAACTAAGGGGAGGGTCAAGGAGGGAGGAGCAGGTGAACTCTGGGGATTTGTAGGTATGTGGTTGAAACTACAAAGTTAGGAATGTTCTTGGCAAATATGGCAGGGGATGGCTCCTGTTTTAGTGTGTTGGGTGTTGGGGGAATATGGGACTGGGTACACCTGGGATAGGCTTCTACGATATGTGTGAGTGTTCATCTTGTCAAAGTGAGTTGTATCTGTGCATGGAGACCCACATAATGAGCAGAAAGGTGTTGGACTCCATCTTGGGGAATCCAGCTTTGTTCTTAAATAGAGGGGCAGGAGTCTCCATTTGTCTTCAAAGAAACCCAAGGTTTCTTTGAAGACAAAATGGAAAAAAAAAATAACACACTGGGGGAATAAATGGAAGAAGATCTCACTGTACATATAAGACAACAGATCTTACAGTAATGAAAAATGTAATGTCAAATTTTTAAAAATATTTTATATTTCTTTATTATTTTTCCATTATTCCAATTTTTTTTGTATTTTATTTGTTTTATTTAAAATTACCATTATTATTTCATGTTCTTATAAATTGTGTTTGGTTATTTTTGAAGAAGTTTTGGATCACAGAAGGGTTACAACTGTGGCAGGAGAGGATAATTGGTGTGGGGTGTGAGTGATAGGGGTTGCATGGGAGGATGTTCACCCGGAGCATACCTCTAAGGCATATACATGTGTTCCAGTGTTCATGGGGCATTGTCAAAATAACCAAAGAATATCAAATTCCCATCCTGGGGAATTCTGCCACATTCTTTAATGGTAGAGCAAGAATTCCCCAAGTGCAAGGTCAGTGACTAGTGAAGGAGGATGAACCATTGGCAGGCCCATGATATTGATGACTGTACATACGAACCATTACTGAATATATAATTATAATTATATAATATAATAAT
>JAQZBX010027734.1:14287-28288 GCA_029593785.1 Cabassous unicinctus | reverse complement strand
CCCTCTTTTTTTTTTTTTTTACCATATATCTGTTCAATCTTCATTATATTTTACAAAATCTGTGTCACTTTTCTTTACTGAAATTTGCATGAAAAGCAAACTTTCACCACTGTACAGTATCAACTCCTATAGAAATAAAGTATAACCATAAAAGGCACAGTGAAAAAAAATGCCAAATTCCAACTAGATACTTTCCTACGACAAAAGTTCTAAGCCTGGAGACTGCTATATATTTTTAAAAGGGAATTTACCATAGTTGAAGAGATGTTCAAAAGCCATCATAATACAAATTTGAGATCTCTCTGATTTAATCAGATGGATTGAACTAGAAGTTAAAAAGACAATAATTCACTGATATTAAATGCTGTTATTATCTCTTCCCCCAAATGATTAAGTCTACCATGTTTGTTAAAGTTCTCCTGAAACATGACACCCTTTTTCAAGGTGTGCTCTTCACCTATGCTCTCTCTCCACCTCCACCTCCACCCCTTTGACCCTGAGCCTCTCTTCAAAAAGGCCATATGCCTATGATAGCCCACCTTGGTTTCATCACACACATGCACATATGTTCCTTTCAGCACTTCAAAGACGATAACAGCAAGTAAAGCAAGGATTAGGAACCTCTTGCCATTCATATTCAGCATTTGTCCAAATGACATTACCTGAAAGTGTAATCCATATCACAACAAATTTCTCCTGTTCATCCCCTTCTCCCATCTCTGAGGTTGCAGCTTTATTTGAGCATTAATTACCTCTTATCCAGACCACTGTTAAGAGCCTGCTTAAAAATTTCCCTGCCTCAGACTATCACCCTCCAACACTGCTCCAAAGGAACCTTCTAAAATGCCGATCTGATGTTACTCTCTTTTTTAAATCTTTGAATACCTCTTCATTGCCTCCAGAATAAAGTCCACATTGCTTAGTATGTTATCAGTCTATCTCTCTGAACACTGCTGTTAACTGCCACCTCCTTGCACTCTCTACTCCATTCATATTCAATTACCTGTATTTGCAGTTTCTGTGCTATTTTTATCTGCTTTTTCTATCTGAAATGACCTTCTCTTTTATACACTTGTCCAATACCTACTCATCTTTCAATACGCAGCTCAAGATTAACCCTGTCATAATCCTTTCCTAAAGCATCCCTAATATACAATGTAGAAATGATCACCCTCTACTTGCTTATGTTTTAGCACTTATAACACATTGTTCCTCTCATCTGTTTATAATGTCTCTCTTTCCCAGGATATCTCAAGACTCCTTTCAGCAGTCTTGGGATCTCTTGGGCAGTCTCTGAGCCTCCATGGCTAGTCTTCAGTCAATGAATGTCTTACAATACTCACTTCTACAGACTTACACCATGTCATACTCACTTGTACTCCTATAGCACCCATGGTACAATACCTTGTATACTGCAGGTGTTCAACACTTACTGGTAAAATGGGAATCTGTGTCTAGAGCACCAGAAACCAAAGGGTTTCTCCAGGTTCTGAAAAGTATTATCGGCAGAAAGTGATCTTCCGGTTGTATTATAAATGATCTCATTTGTATAGGTGGGATGTATCATATTGACGATTGCTCTTGGAATACTCATGGGCTCTTAGAATACTCGTGTTTTTCTAATTTATAGTAGTGATAGTCTTGTGTATCATTTACATTGTGTTAATTAATTTCTTTTGCCATTACTGTTCTATTTTTCTTTGTTTTGTTATTCATGGATCTAATCAATATAAACACTGAGTATTACATGTGTCCTTTGCCCCACAGCTTCAAGTGTTCAGCATGTAACAACTATCAAAAGGTTGAATGAGCACAGATAACACATAAAAAAGCATTTTTCAGGGAAGCGGGAGTGGCTCAGTCGATAGAGCCCCCGTTTACCACATGGGAGGCCCCGGGTTCGCTTCCTGGGGCCTCCTTGTGAGGGCAGGCCGGCCCGCGCGGCACGAGGGGCTGATGCAGCGGGATCTCACAGCAAGGGGAAGATAAACAGACATGGAGAAGACACACAGCGAATGGACACAGCAAGCACAAGCAGCAAGGGGGGGATAAATAAATAAATAAATAAATCTTTAAAAAAAAAAGGCATTTTTCAAATTTTGTCACACAGTCCCCCTCACAGAGTACCTAAAAAACTTTCAGTATTACAGACTTACTATTTCCATGATAATATTAAGATGTCATTTTTCTTTTTTATTCTCATTCTCTCACAAGCGTACAGTGGAGTTTTCCAGAGGCTATAGAGCATGAGATATTGCAACAGATTAAATGCAGAAGTGGATATGAGAACCCAGCTATCTTCTATTAAGCCAGATATTAAAGAAGTTTGTAAAAATGTTAAGACAAGGCTACTTTTCACTAATTTTTTGTTTTGGAAAATATAGTTATTTTTCATTAAAAACATATTATTTAGGGTAACATGTAATGGGCTTATTATTGGGCTCCAATAATCTTTTCTTTACCTTGTCTTTTTCTATCTGAGGGATAGTAATGGCTTTCACCATTGCTAGAACTCTGGGTCCCTTAACATCCCCTTGTTGGTTCCTTTTAATCCTGTTCACAACTCTGTAAGTAGAACCTTCATTATTTTCAATTATTTTCAAATCCTCACCTAATTGCACTCTAAGTTTCCTTTCAGGTCCTTGTCTAACACACATTCCTCTTGATCCTGATCAGACTCAAAGGCATGGCAAGAGGTAGGTTATAGAGAACCTGCTTCTTCCTGTGAGGCACAGATGAGCTTCTAATTTACAATGACCAGGTGCCCTAATTTATTGACTGATGGTCACAGATTTCAATCATTTGGACTTGGGTGGACAGGTGACCCCAAAAATGTCCCTGGGAAGGCTCTATTCTGAGATTCTTTATGCAGTGGTTCTTAACCTGGGGGTCCATAGAAAGATGTCTGGGTGTCCGAGAGCTTGAACTGAAAATTCAAAAGAACATTATTCTTGTGGGGATGTGTTGGTGCAGGTGTGATTTATTTATTAAATAATACAAAGTATAGTGTAGACTTAGTAAGGGGTCTATGGTTACCTGACTGGCAAAAAGGTCTGTGGAACAAAAAAGGTTAAGAATCCCTGCTTTAGTGTCTCAAAAGCAATAGACCAATTTAAAGGATCATACATGCCTCTGCAAATGATCAAAACCAATGGAAGGGACCTGTCCTAATTAAGACGGTGGAATGAGATGCTTCAGGGCTTCCTCTCCTCATAGAAGCTTTGAATCACCAGCAAGAACTGGCAAAACCATTCTTCTAAAAGCTCCAGAGAACAGTTAAAAGGATTGCAGTAACATGGCAAGCAGGATCCCTGGGCCTGGTACCAGAGGAAGCAGAGTAACCCTCATGTAAATACTGGTAGTATGTATGCCTGGTCCACTCTGTCTGGTGGTGGCCTGAGGGACTCACTGTCCCAAAATTTGCTCTGCATGTAGAAGGTGGTTCACCAAATTCTCCTACAGAATGCTGTGGGAAAGCAGTCAAATAATGGTGCCAGAGGCAAGGGATTCCTGGCTACAGGACTTACAGTGCTGTTAACTGGCATCATGAGAAAACTGTTTATAAGGAAAAGAGGACATTCGCATTTATGTAAACAGGGAAATTCCTAGGGCTACATATGCATGCCCAAGACAAGAGGCATTGGAAATGCTCAGGGAGCCCTATACTTTAGTTTAGAGCTATTATCCAAACTCATTGTACAGATGAGCCCGGAAGGTGAGCACTCGCACAGGTCAATCTTCAAAGACTGGGAAAGGTGTTTTCTTTTTACCTTTTTTTTTCCAATAACACCAGCTGGATATAAACTTAAGGAACAGACAACTTAGAGTCTATATTCCAGCAACAACAGATCAAAACATCAAAATGTCCAGGTTTCAACCAAAGATTGCAAAACATACAAAGAAACAAGAAGTGATGACTCAGGCAAAGGAGAACATTAAAGCATTAGAAACCATAATGAGAAAGACCCGAACTAAGACATGCCAAACAAAGACTTTTAAAAAATCATCCTAACTATGCTCAGAGAGCTAAAGGAAAACATGGACAAAGAAATAAAGGAAAACAATAGATGAATACAAAGACGATATGAATAAAAAGATGGAAATTATGAAAAGGAACCAATTAGAGCCAAAGGCCACAGTAACAGAAATTTCTTAGAGCCATTCAACAGCAGATTGGAGCTGGTGGAAGAAAGAATCAGTGAATTTGAAGATAAGACAATTGAAAAAATCCAGTCTTAAGAGCAGAAAGAGGAAATAATGAAGAAAAGTGAACAGAGCCTGAAGAACCTGTGGGACACCATCAAGCATACCAATATACATGTTGTGAGAGTCCCAGAAGGAGAAAAAAAGAAAGGGGCAGAGAGACTATTCAAAGAAATAATGGCTGACAACTTCCCAGATTTAATGAAAGACATGAATATACACAACCAAGACACTCAATGAATTCCCAACAGGATAAATCCAAATAGACCCACACTGTACCATGTTATAATCAAACTCTAGAATGTGAAAGATAATTAAAGAATCCTGGTAGCCACAAGAGAGAAGCAACATGTCACATACAAGGGAGCCTCAATAAGATTAAATACCAATTTCTAGTCAGAATCCACAGAGGCAAGAGGGCAATGGGAAGACATAAAGTGCTGAAAGCAAAAAATTGCTAACAAAGAATTCCGTATACAGCAAAACTGTCTTCCAAAAAATGAGAGCGGAATTAAGACATTCCCCGTTAAACAAAAGCTGAATCACTACTAGACCAGCCCTACAAGAAATACTAAAGGGAGATCTGCAGGTTGAAAGGAAAGGACACTACAAAATTGACTGAAGCCACATGAAGAAATAAAGATCTCCAGTAAAGATAGTGACATGGGTAAATATAAATACCAGTATAATTCTATTTTTAATTTGTAACTCCACTTTTTACTTCCTACAGGATCTAAAAGACAAACGCCTAAAATGTAATGAATCAATGGTTTTGGACTCATAATGTATAAAGACATAATTTGTGACAAGAAGTACATAAAGGCGGGGGGATGGAGAAGTATGGGAACATAGTTTATGTATACTTCTGAAGCTGTTAAACTGGTATCAAAGCAAATGAGAATGTTATAGATTTAGGATGTTAAATTTAAGCCCCATGGTAACCACAATGACAATATCGGAGAATAAGCAAACTCATAAAGGGAGAAAGTAGAGCACAGGTTACCAAGGATAGGGGGCAGGTGTAATGGGGAGTTAATGCAAAATAAGTGTAGGGTTTCTGTAGGGGTAAAGGAAAAATTATAGTAATTATAGTGAGGGTACTGCAACATTGTGAATAGGATTAATCCCACTGAATGGTATGCCTAGGAGGGGTGAGGATGGGAAGATTTATGTTGTATATATGTTTCCACAATGAAAATGAAAAAAAAGAAGGGGAGGGGAAGGAAAGGTTAAAGAAAGGAGGGAGGGAGGGAGAAAGGAAAGGAAGGAGAAACAAAAGAGATAATGACAATTAAATGCAATAACTGATACTGAATGGAATATAAGAACGGAAGAGAAAAAGGCTCAAAGGACATCACTAGTACACAAGAAAAAACTGGAATGTAGAATGTAAGCTTTATATCAATGTTAAATTTCTTGAACTTGATAACTGCACTTAAGGTGGTTACATAGTGAATATCCTTGTTCATAAGGAATTCATATGGAAGTATTATGTGTTCTAGGAGTATGATGCATGCAACCTGCTCTCAAAAGTTCAGAAGATGGATGGCTGGCTGGATGGATGGATGGATGAATGGATATAGTTACACACACATACATACATACATACATACATACAAGATAGACAGATGAGAGTCAGAATGATACAGCAAAAGTGGGAAAATGTTAAAATTGGTGGATGTGGGTGTCTGGGGGTAAGGGTTTGTATTATTTTTGCAACTATCCTGTAAGTTTGAAATTATTTCAAAATAAAAAGTTAAAAAAAATTCATGGAGACTGATGACAAAAGTAACTCACAGAGGTAGCACTGTAGAATGGTTGGGAGACTTGAAAGACTGGCCAAATAAGAATCTTGCTATGGCATCCGGTTTTAGCTTATTATAAAAACAGGTATACCTCATAGAGTAGTCATTAAGATTAAATGAGCTAATTTAAATACAACACTTAGCACAGCCTAGCAAAAAAGACAGCCTAGCACAAAAGAAAGCATTCAGCATTAGTTTTAGTGTGTTAAAGAAATAATTTCCAATACTAAGCAGTTTATACTTAATATGGAAACCACCATTCTTCAGACTCTTTATATTAAGAAACATGTATGTCTTGAGACTCTTTAGATTGGGATTTGTGAATGCACTTAATCCACAGTCTTCCTGCCCTACTGGGGCCATGTTAAAAAACAATAAAGAAAGAAAACCAATTCTTATTCCTGCTCTTCTCTGCCTAACCTCTGGTATTATCTCCTACCTTCCCATCTATTCAATTTAATTTACTAACCATAATCTTTCCAGCTTTCCTTCTTCGGTTCTTTGATCTTTGGATTAACAACTCAAAGACCCTCTCTGCATGGTATGCTGATTTACACCCCTCAATCATTTGGTTAAGCTAAAATAGTGCTGCAGTTGAATAAAGAAGAGAAGCTTGGAAACTTCCCAATATTTAAGATATGAAATGACTCAGAAAAATGCTAACATAATTATGCTTCATTTCTTTGGCTCCTGTCCATAAGGAAACTGGGATCTAAACCTTACTCTTGCTCTTTCCCCGAAATGAGGATTTTGTAGTAAATTAATGTGTAATGGACCTCAGGTGCACAAATTTGGATTAATCATAGTTTTAGATGAAGAAACATAACACTGCCATACCTAATCCATGCATGGCCCTCTTTTAGTGACTTTATTTATATATTTGCATTATAGTGAAAACCCATGAACTCGTCACCCAAATCAAGAACGTTCAACGTTAACAATAACTTAAATATAGCTATGTGCCTCCTTCCCTATCATTCCCCTGCTTCCTCCAACCCCAAGATAAGCACTATCTTGAATTTTGAATTTATCACTCCTTTGCTTTTTAAAAATAGTTTTATCACTATATACCTAAACAAAATATTTTAGTTTTACTGAACTTTATCAAGAGCGCAATTATGCTGTGTGTAATCTCAACATTATTTTACTCATTCTCTTAGAAAGACTCATCTATATTTCTGCACATGGAGCTTGTATATCTTTTGTTTTTATTCCAAAGTATTTTGTAGATGTTACTAATATAAATTGTTTCTTTAAAATAACATTTTAAGATATTTGTTACTGGTATAAAAACTGCAATTGACTTTGTTCATTGATCTATCTTATTATTTTTAAAACTCTGTAAATTCTTTAATGTTTTCTATGCAGACAATCTTGTTATCTGCAAAATTTTATTTCTTCTTTTCCAATCCTTATGGCTTTAATTTCTTTGTTTGTTTGTTTCTTTGTTCAGGCTAGGACCTGCAGTAAAATGAAATGAAGTGGGGAAGTGGGTATCCTTGTCATGTTTTATAAATTCACTATGTATTTTTATGTATCTGTAGGTAAGCCAGATTACCTAAATAAACTCTTTCCTATGATTAGATGCTAGATGATTCTATCCCTCAGTTGTAATAGAAGATTCATGCCTATGAATGTTGTACTCTAAAGATATATCTGACCACCCTTTAACTGCATCATCCAGAAAAAGAATGCTTTCATGGCACCTAAGGGATAAGCTGAAACTTGACCAGAGAGCTACTGTATTTCTGAAACTGTGGCTGGTGAAAAATTCATTTAGACTTGTTAAAATACCATTTTATCTCCAGTCATCTTTAGAATAACCCAAAAGATGAATGGGTTAGGAATCATAATCTGCATTTGAATATAAGAAAACTGAATGATGCATATAGACAGACCTATTTGTCCAAGATCACAAAACCAATGAGAGAACTACACTGTATATCTCTAGATTTCATCCCATCCCATCACCCTAATTAAGTGTGAGGAAAGAAAAATACTGCATGGTTTAAAATGCATCCAAACAGAAGCTATTTCCAGACTTCCCAAGCATGATGACTGGAGAGGTCTACTGTCTCTACCTTAGCCTCTGTCCTATGCTCAGGCTGGCTATAAATGATGACACATGGCTACACAAAAGTGTGTAACCAGAATGCCAGACAATGCCAGCTAAGGAAATCTGTGGAGACTCAGAGTAAAAACTATGAAAGGGGCTGCTTTGTCCTCCTCTCCTACTTTCCAAGGAGTGTTCTACACCAGCTGAGGGGATCCCCAGTCTACAAAAACAACGGAAGTCCTTCTTTTTAGGAAATTTCTTATAAGCACATCCATTTCTCAGAAAGAATTATTTTCTGGACCTGTATTCACAAGTCTCTCAGAGCAGACTGTTTCTTTGGCCTGATGCCATAATTAGACCAACAGCAGTTAAAACCGAAACTAAACGAGATATTTCCTTAACTCTTGTTTTCTTTCAAAGCTAGACTCAGATCATTGAATACCAAGGAAAGTGAAAATATATCAAAAACTTTGCAAAAATTGGGAGAACTATAAATACAAAAAGAATTATCATTTAGATTTTTATTCAAATGATCCACACAGGGGTGACAATGAATGAAACAATAATGGGCCTGTTATTGTCTATAAAATTTGATTTCTTTCTGAATTACTTTCAACATTGATGAAATTTATAAGGTTTCTCCCCTGAGCAGACCCCCATTCACAGCAAGAAGAGAAGGGCTCTTTGTTTTGATCCTATGGCTTACCAGGCAACATTCTGATTATTAATTCAACTTCCCAGGTACTCTGATCTGGAAAAGGGCTGACTTGGATAACAAATCCAATCATTCCAGTCACTGGAAAGGTCCTCATTAAAAATGAATAAATTGTTATTTTTAACTTGCATCTTTAACTTGTAGATTAGCAGAATTAAGAGCCTGAGCACATGCTCACTCTAGATGATTTTTTAAATGGGAGTTTCTGGAGTTGTAAAACTGAGGACCAGATCCTATGGAATCCTAAACAAGGTATTACCACCCTTGGGACACCCTACCAATCTTCCTGACTGGTTGGCTGACCCCCTCTGTACCATTTTTTTTTAGCTTTTTAAAAAAATTTTATTTCTAAAAAAAGTTTTAGATTACAGAAAAGTTACATTGAAAAATATAGGGGATTTGCATATACTCTCCCTCCCCCTCTCACATTTTCCCCTATTAATATCTTTAATTAGTACAGTACATTTGTTGCAATCGATGAGCAAATATTGAAGCACTGCTAGAACCATGGTCTATAGTTTGCCTCACATTAGCTCTGAGATAACAGAAATCCAACTGGAGATGTCAAAGAATTGGGGGTTCAGGTCCTTCAAATTATGTTTATATTCTTTGGTACTGCTTGAAACTTTTACAATGAGCATGCACAATCTTCAGATTTTTTAAAATCTTAAAATGTATATATTTTTAAAGTTTTCTTTTTAAAAATCTGATCTCTTCATTCCCTATCACTGTTCCAGGGTGTGTTACAGTCAGTGGAAAATACCAAACATCCTTTAGACTCATCCTTCAGTGCAGTCACAAAAATTCCAGGATATGAAATGCTCACTATAATCTCTAACAAAATCCAACCAAACATGATGGTCTGTTTTAAGCAAGAATACCACTTTTTAAAAATAATATAAATGAATAATAAACGTGTATTTGTGTGATAATTTATTGGGTAACACATGTGCACAATTATACACATATGCATATGTGTATAACATTATACATAGCTCAGCATTTTTCATTTTAGTGTGAAATTCAGTATATGGCAGACCTGTCTTAAACCTCTTCTAGGTGTTTAATTACTGAGATACCAAAATAACCTCAAAGATGGCTTCATCCTATTAGACAGATGGCATGGAAATCAGAAATCCAACTCAAGACTAATGTTCTCTCTGGAAAAGCAAGACAGCAAAGTGGCTGAAACCATAGACTCTGGAGCTAAAATGCCTGGGTCAAAATCCTGGCTTTGTCATGTACTATGTGACACCAGACAAGTTATTATCCTTTCTTGACCCCAGTTTTCTCATTTATAAAATATAGATGATAATATCCCTGGGATGTTATAAGGATAAAATGAGTCAATATTCATAAAGCACTTCAAGCAACGTCTGGCATATAATTAATGCTATGAACATATTTTTAAAATAAAAATTAAATTAAGAAGCATTTTCTCCCTAAATAACAGACTTTTAGCCCAGTAACAGATATCTGCCTCAACTTTCCTCTTTACTTTCCCTCTACAGACAACATCTTATCTGAGAACCTAAATAATAAGAAAAGTAAAACTATCACTATGGGTATTTTTTGTTTCCTACACAGAACAAGAAATTTTGTTACCTCAAATGCTAGTGCTTAACAAATAACAAGCTTAAGGAGAGGAGGAGACAGAGGGAAATATCAGATACTGAGGTAGATTTCTGGGTAGATTTAAAACCTTTAAATGTTGATAGCAAAATTATTCATAAAGTCTTTTTTTAGTTCAACATGAACAGCATCTTAGTTTGCCAAAGGGCTGCTGATGCAAAGCTATCAGGCATATATATGGCAGGGCTTGTCTCCTGAGCCTTGAGCTGCTCTTTAGGCCCAGCCCATTGGGGGCCTCTTTCCGTGCCTCTGTGCTCTCCTGATTCCAGACTCCAGGACCTCTCTCGGCCCTTGGGGCTTCTCTGTTTTCCTGCAGTCCTCTCTCTCTCATATGGCAGGATCAATATGGCAGCTTCCTTTTCCTCTGTCTCTCTGTGTGTGTGTTTCCATTTATATCAGACACAGAAAGAGGGTGGAGACCCAAACTGAGTCATGTCTCACTGACGTAGTCCAATCAAAAGGGTCTCACACCCACAGGAATGGATTCATTCAAAAACATAATCTTCCTCATTTTTGGATTCATAAAAGAACTTCAAAACCGTCTCAAACAGCTTTCCTTTTACTTGACAATTTTCACTAATAGTTCTTATAACATTCAAATGAAGTCTTTCACCTGTCAAGTTAAATGAAAAAATAGAGGGAGTGCAAAACAAATTTTTCCTAGTATAAGGTGCTGGAAATAGTTGGTTTTCTTTGTACTTTCATATATATTTTAATATCTATAGTTGAGGTTTTTTATTAAGGACATATTAATTTTTGACTTTTAAAAGTTCATAGTTGCTTTCTAAATGATCAAGATACATGTACAAAGTTTCAAATACTCTTGGAAAGACATTTTAAAATATAGCGCATGTGATATATATTTCTTTTGGGTTTCCTCATCCTTTTGAGATACTGAAGAAAACTCCATCTTACACTAATAATTTAGCCTTTAAAAAATATGGCTTGAAAAGATCACAAAGCTGGAATTTTCAAAGTTTTCTCAATAGGCTTCCAGTCCAAATAACTCAATGACATCTTGTGTCCTAAGTTGGACATTTTACTTGTTTTTTTTTTCTCATTATATAGTTAATATTAGTGGGTTTTTTATTGGTAGTGTGTCTTTATCATGACTTACCCTTACAAAACCATCTATAACAGTGACACAAATATGAAAGATCTATTTCCACCAATGCAAGAAAAATAATCTGGATCAATAACAAAATCAAAGGCATAGATGTTTCAGGACATTCTTGAAAACAAGTTTCAACAGTCCTAAAATTCCACCACCACCCCTTTTTTTTTTTAACTATTCTCTTCCTTTTACATAATTTCCCAGTCACAGTTCTACTATTCTCTTCTATTTTTCAAAACAAAAATTTCTTTTTGAAGATCAAACTTTACATTGGCATGGAACTATTTGAAATTTACCTAAAAGATAATGGAATTTAACTTTTAATAGCATATAACTACTTTCTATCAATAATGTCATCACAGTCGAGTTCTTCAGTAAGACGAATGACAACTGTAAGTGGAAAAGCTCTTCAATAAAAGCCAACTCATCAGATCAGGACTGTGGGAAGATGAGGGAATAGGGAACGCCAATCAGTCCTTCCACTAAGGCAGCTATTAAACAGGGAGGAACTGTCTGAAACAACTATTCTGAAACTCCAGAGACCAGAAGAACACAGTACAGCATCTGGGGAAGAGTGGGAGGTAGAGATGATGAACTACACAGTAGAGAACAGTGAGTTGCTCTCTCCATACCATGGTTGCCAGTGTCCATCCCCTACTCTTGCGCCAGGCCATGATGAGAGCCAGTCCCTGGTTGGCTTGCTGGTGACAGAAGGGGGCATAGGAATCCTCTTCCTCAAGAACAGGGATGGCCATGGCTGATCACTGATCACACCAATTGATTAGCAAATTTGAATTGTGGGTCCCAGTTATAAGCTACTGTGTCAACCTCCCCTAGACAAAGGAAGCAGCAGCCATTGTTTCAACTCCACCCAGGAAAGAGGCAGAGGGTGTACAGATTTAAAGATACAGAGCTTTCTCACACAGTTAGCAAGGGGAGGGCTTCATTTTCTGGGCAGGCCAGGAAAGCTCAGCTTGGGAAGCCATCAAGGAGGGCTTTGGTGCCCTTTCTAATCCCCTTCCCAGGGCAGTTTGGAGCTGGTCTGTGCCGCTTTTATGGGTCTCTGGCACTGTTTTGGCTCAGAAATACTGATTTGGGAAAGTCCTCCTTGGGGTGGCCCTTCTCCCAGAATTTGCCCTCCAGGCAAAAGTAGCTAGAGACAATGAATGGAGTGTAAAACAAGAGAAAAAAAACAAAAACAAACAGAGCAGATCAAGATCCATGGAGAAGGAACAGAAGAAAGGAATCTTAATCCTGGAGGTGAAACAAGTGCACAAAAAGTGCAACCTTAAAAATTATACAGTGTATGCAGGGCAAGAATCAGATGAAGAAGAGCTGGAAAAATCTGATCAATAAAACATGGGCTATTCTAAAGGATGACAATAAGGCAAACTAAGCATCAAAGAAGAGTTTTAACACAAAGCCATCAACAATAAATCCCTAGTTTAGGGAGAAACTGACCTTCAGAGTAAACTCCTCAAGATAATCAGATGCCTAGACATCAGCAAGAAATTACAAGCCATACTAAGAAACAGGAAGATATGGCCCAGTCAAGGCAACAAATTAAAACTTCAGAGGAGACACAGAATTTAGAACAACTTATCAGAGAAGTTCAAACAAATTTCCTAAATCAATTCAAGGAGATGAAGGAAAATATGGCTAAAGACATAAAGTATATTAATAAGAAAATGTGTGAGCATAAAGAAAAATTTGAAAGAATAGAAAAATAACAGAAATCATGGGGATGAAAGGCACAATAGAAGAGATTAAAAGTACACTAGAGGCATACAACAGCAGATTTGAACTGGCAGAAGAAAGAGAACGTGAACTAGAAGACAACACAATCTAAATCTTACATAAAGAACAGATAAAGAATAGAAAAAATCGAGCACTGTCTCAAGTATTTGAGAGATGGTTCAAAGTACACAAACATATGTGCCATGAGTATCCCAAAGGAGAAGAGAAGGGAAAGGGGATAGAGGAATATTTGAGGGAAAAAATGGCAGAAAATTTCCCAACTCTTATGAAAGACATAAATATGCATGTCCAAGAAAAGCAACTTACTACAAACAGAATAAGTCCTAATAAAACCTTCTACAAGACACATACTAATCAGAATATCAAATACCAAAGATAAAGAGAGAATTCCGAAAGCAGCAAAGTGATACATCACATACACAGTATACAAAATTAGACTAAGTGCCAATTTCTAATCTGCTTATGGTGGGTAGTGCTCCAAGACTGACAAAAAAAATGGGAAAATAATGTATTACTTATGTAACCAAACAGTCTCCAAACACCACTGATTCAGCATTGTTTTCATGTATTAAATTGCTAGCTGCACTTTGTCTGCACTATTATGTAGTGCATTTTA
This sequence comes from Cabassous unicinctus, assembly GCA_029593785.1. Lineage (NCBI taxonomy): Eukaryota > Metazoa > Chordata > Mammalia > Cingulata > Chlamyphoridae > Cabassous > Cabassous unicinctus. The sequence continues at coordinate 14,389 of JAQZBX010027734.1, read as the reverse complement.
ATTTATTTTTCAGCAATATGTTCTTATTTAAAATGCATTACTGATATTTGATTAGAATTAGTTCACCTTCTGTGTGTGTAAAATGTGAAAAAAGGTACATGT